>JAAAQI020014236.1:0-19856 GCA_011800005.2 Stichodactyla mertensii | reverse complement strand
TTATATAATGTGGGTTTGGTGAAAGACGATTAGTGGGTTTGGGGGTTGTTGTGCTGTGCGGGGTTGGGGGGGGGGGGGGGGGGGTGGAAGAAGGAGGAGTAAACGTTTGGTGACGGAAAAGTAGCGCCTTACTCTAGAAAAAAATTTCATGAACCCGTTCATATTACGTTGGTTAACATTCCTTATTCTGCAGCCTATTAAGCAATTAAATTATTATTTCTACCTTTTTTATATCAACGTGTGGCCCTTATCTCTCGTTGCACACGGTCAAACACAAGCTCATCTGAAAGCCTCTGAAAGAACCTGTAACAAAGAAGGCGTTTCATCCAAAACGGTTAACCCATGTTTTGCATGGGGGCTTGCGACACACTTGTGACTGATAAGGTTAAGTCTGTCGGCTATTTTTGCACTTACAATTAACCTTCACAAACTGCAACTACAGCCCCTTTAACGGAACTGCAATTGGTTTGGACTTCAAGAGCTCGAAATACTCGACTAATCTCTCTTTTTTTTTAAAAAAAAATTACCCTTTTTATTTTTTCTTGTTTCCGAAATTGTCCTTTAGGGAAACACTGTAATTACAAGATACGAGAGACCTCGGAGCTCGCGCTAATGACAGGAAAAACGTCAAAACTTGAAGCGGAATTTTTACGGATAATTACTGGGATCTTTTTACAAGACCAGAAAGGCTTTTAGGTTACGGAAAACAAGTTATGAGCATATTCCTGGTTATTTGTTGTTCTTATGTTACAAATTAATCAGAATGATAATTCAGCCGATGAATTATCATAATGATAAGAGACTTCATGGTTGAAATGAGAACAAAAGTAAGTGGATTACTGAGACGAGTAGGAAACGACTGAAAATGTGCTTCGTCATTTTGGTTCCTATTTATAGGAAATGATATTAGTTTTGATATTTGAGTCGACTAATTTTGCGTTAAAAAAATCTTGTGGGAACGGTAAGAGGACATGCAAGAGAGCATGCATCGACAAAAAAAAAAAAACAAAGACAAAGACCGCAGGAAATATCCTGTGACAACCACGACACTGTCAATGGTCCTGTGCATAGCGTGACGTGCAGCTTCCGAGTCTGAAGCTCAAGGTTATGCAAGGTCGATGATTTTAGTTCAGTCTTTTCACTATCGTATTTTCGAAAACGAGAGTGTTCCAGCGAGTATTTTAATTATTTCTTTACATCATGGTTTGCATGATCACACAAACCGAAATATTTCATTTTTGAAGCTTTGTTATGGTTTATGATCAGGCTTATGCCGATATGCACACTGTGACGTATATGTGACGAAATCTACATACCGCGTTGCGCAAAACAGAGCATTTTATTGAAATATGTGTTTGTTTTGAAACATCAAATTAAGCTCTTGCCTCAAAGATCGTGTCAGCGAAATGTAAGAGCGAGAACTGTGGCTTGTGCACGTCCTGAGTTGCTAATTGTATTTTAAAATACAAATATATTATATCAACAATCATAAGTCCTTCAGTTCAAAATAAATTAAACTTTCGAAATCAAACTTTGTACATTGCTCAGACAGGTCCTAGGTGGCGTGACGTTGCCTGCACTTCTGCGTATCACAACTGTTCTTGAATAACCTTGAACTAAGGAATAATAGTACACACACAATTTCATATTCATGCAGCCCTAAGATTCTACTTTGCTTCAGTTCATGAGGAATGTTTAAAATGCTTTCGAACAGCAAGTATGAAAGTATGAGTCCCGATAAAACGTCAGAAATGACGCATTCAATCAGTTTTGCTTGTCACAATTCATGTTGTAAACGTAGTGGGATATGCGAAATATTAAATGCATTTTCAAAGCGAATCTGTTAAAATTCAGTATGAGGAAATAAACGAAAAATATATCTAAGCAGAATTTAAAATTATAAAAATCGGCTAGCGTGGAATTTTAGTGTGATCACGTAATATCAATCGCGCAAAAAGTATTGCATTTATATGAATTGAAAAAAAAAATTAATTGGTAGATTTCTAACGTAAAATATTATTTATTTAAAAAATTTACTTTTCTTTTCAGTTAAAAATATCTTAACTATAAGACAAAAAAGCTATGATAATAATATAAAAACTTGTATTGTAACAAAACGATTTTATAAAAAGTAATTAAAAGTCTTAAAAGAATTTATTTTGCAGTAATATTTTGTAAATATTTTGTACGTATGAATCAATCAGGCAAAATATTAAAAAAATTCAAACTAGTTTATTCATCTTTAAACTAAATTCTCTTGAAATTTTTAACATTTTTTAAAATTTTAAGAATATAATTTGAATTTATATTAGATGATGAATGCTAGTACTTTGACGTCACGATTCTAACAGACTGGCTTAGAAGTCTACAATACGTGACCTGAATACAAAAGACTATTTCGAAATACCTTTTATCGAAAGCTGAAAGATTACTCGAATATTATATATCAAAGATTCACTGTGAAGTGGCTTAAAAATCAGATAGTAAACTGTAGAAAATATTGGCAATTCTTTATGTCACAGCTTCAATACGTCACACATGACGCACTAGACTTACTAGAGTGAGAATTTTCTGGAACCTTCGAAATAAAGAGACATCGAAAAACCGTGGAAAAAACTCAAAAATATGCCAATATTATGACAGAAAATAATAAACTTATGTACGATCTACCGATGGATCGGGTAATTAATAGTAGTTTTAGTATTTAATTCCACAAAATAGCTGCGGTTTCAATGTTATAGCAACGTCACACAACAAAAGTAAATAGATCTTCCTGGTTCGATAGTGCGGTATGCGGCCGAAAATGCGGCCAAGAAATTCTCACGTACAACATAATCCAAGGAATTTACTTGTGTCGTACGCGTGTAGAAAGGTTAGCTTTCGTTTTCATGCCTTAAACAGATTTAGGATGATGTTGAGCAATCCCTTTGATCCATTTGCTATCGCGGTACAACGCTGTACGTTTCACGTAAAGTCTGGAATGTTTCCAGCACATGGCAACGAATGAAAACATGACAATCACAAACCATCGGATTGGCCCAATCACTAAGCAGACGTCATTGGGTTTTTAAGATTAGAATGACATCAGAATAAATTAAATATAAATGCACAATTAAATGCTATATAGCGAAGTCATCTCTGGGACTTTCCCAGAAATAGCAGTGATTCACTAGCAGAATCTGAGAACGAATAGGAAATCAGAAGACAAAGTTAGACTGTTAATGCAAACGCCCACCTGCATAAAAAGACTTAGACAAGCAATGAATGGTTTATATTATTCGATGAACGCGGAGGGAAACTACCTAATACTACAAAGCCGAGCCATGCCAGTACCATTAGAGGACTCAGATAGGGAATCGAACGTAAGTTTCAAAGAGATTATATCCGAAATTCAGAAAAAACCTTTGGTATACGGATATTATTTTTGCTTTTTCTCCGCTTATGCAAGCTGCAAATGACAAAAAGCGATGCCAGTTTGGAATTTTTCGTTCGAATATTAGGTGCACGTGTGCTGTATACTCTTTGTTTACAATCCCCATGTCGGGTTTTTTGGTTTATTTCTCGAATTTTTCTTTAAAAATCGTTCCATAGCTTTAATTACAAGCCAATTTATATATGTTTAAAATTTGAGAAATATATATACTAATAATGCTATAGAAATATAAATCCAGTTAATGTAGAATTTTATACGTGGATTTCAGTTTTCATCAATTTATAAAAAGAAAATTACTCTTATGATATTATAAGACTCTTATGCCTATTTCAAATTCGAATTGCAGATTTCTAGCGAGGATGCTGGAAGCTTTTCCGAATTTTCAAATCCCCAAACTCCACCGCTATCCAGAGGTGCAGCAGACGATGTCAAACTTGAACTACAAAGAGCCATTAGATCTAGACGCGTTGCTCAGGGTCTGGAGGAAATGCCAAATCTAGAAGCTACAAAATCTAGCTCGAATCAGGTAAATTTTTATCTCCTTTTAAAAAACATTTTTAGTCTCCTTGATACTTTTTTTCTCTGATTTATATTACCAGTAAGGGACGCGTTTGTGACGACGAAGCCAGTAAATTGCCAAATATGGATACATTTTGTTAACATACTAAAGTATTTCATGAATATATGGAAAGGATCTGTACTTGTATTCACTGCTACTGTCTTCTTTTTAGTTAACACCTGCAGAATTAGAAAAGAGACGACTGAGAAGAGAACGAAACAAGCTAGCTGCGTTTAAATGTCGACAAAGGAGAAAAGAACATGTGCAAGCTCTCGAAGAGGTAGGTTTGGCAATTTATAAACAATTAAAAAAGCGAAAAAAAAAGAGAGTCGCATCTAAGCATCCATCGAAGGTATTAAAACCAATGAATATTTGGTTAAAAAATTTGAAATTTGAATAGAAGAAAAAGCGCCTTTGAAATCGGATATCAGTTCCTCATAATTTTTGGCGGGCAAATAGAAATGTTGTTATTGTCTTAAAGCGACGCTACCGGATACGGAAACCATGTTACCTTGAACTAGAATCAAGCTCGCCTTTTCCGGCTTTTTCTACAGGGGTGTGGAGGAAATAATGCTGAGCAAAAGTTAGCTGATTATCGCGTGGGATGTACATAAACATTGTTTTAAACATTGGGTGTGAACTACCCCTACTATGTAATGCAATTTTAGTCCAAATTTGCACACGTTTCATGCGAATATGGCATGCAATTTTTGAAATTAAAGTGAATGGACAACAAATTTAAATTGTTAGTAGATGGATATACTTATTTCAATTAAGTTTGTCACTTTAAAACCTAGAAAGCTGAGACCAACAAGAATTATGGGTAGATACATTTTATGTTTCTACCATATTTTTATAACTATTTTAATGGATTTGAAATCTTTTGCCAGTCAGTTTCACCTCATGTGACCATTCGAAAACTAAAATTTGTGTCAAGTGACATTACTTCTTAATTATATTTCCCATGATCTGCCATGGTCCCAGCTTTGTAGGTTTTTGGTGACTAACTTTCTTGAAATAAGTATAACTTTATAAGTGTCGAGGTATTTAGCTAAAACTAAGCTAACTAGGGACACTATAGGTTAATGCTCTGACACTGTAAAAAGAAAAATTAAAAGTCTGATTGTTATGTTTTATCTATTCAGGAAACAGAGGGTCTTAATTCTGCAAACTATGCCCTGGAAACAGAAATTGCAGCCTTGAAAGGACAAAAAAGAGAGTTAGAAGAAATGTTGAGCACTCATGAATGTTTACTTATTGTAAACTCAAGTGATGATGAAGACAAGAAACAGTAGTAGAAATATTTTATAGAGCCGAGGGTATCTCGAGACAAGTATATTTTGGTAGAAAGACATGACACACAGAACAGAGATTCTAACTAAATAGGAACTGGCTGGGAAATATCCAAAAACATACTATGTTAAATATATTGTAAGATATCTTCAAAATAGGTTTAATTTAGCTTTTTCACATTTTAGCAGTTATTACTTTAAGATGGCAGTTTCTGACTTTTTTTTTATTAAAAAGTTAAGAAATGTCATCTAATGTAATTGAGATTATCTTATCCCTTTCATAATGTATAAAGAATTCTTCAAGTTTTTACTTTTGTGAGTGTGCCAGACATGGCAAAGAAGAATTCTCTTTGTTTGGAATCATACCCACAATCTTTACTACTTATGTAGAAAAATGGATCACAATTTATTAAATCAAATTTGATTTGATATTTTATAAGATGTCACTATATTATCAAACAACTTGACATTGTATTTATAAGCACTGCTTCTAAGAAGAGTTGAAAATTTTATGTCATAAAAGAACTTTGCTGGACAGAGTTTATATATATATTAATTTATTATTATTATGTTAAAGTCACATGTTGACCATGAGTTGTACTTTATCAAAAACCTCACAGAAATCAGTTGAGCTGATTAAAATAAAGAAAAATTAAAAAGTCAGTCTCATGTATCAGTTTTTATCTTTACATTTTGAAGTTTTCATAATAAACTTAATCTTCTGTCCCATTATTTGAAAGCTTTGATTAGCCTCGAGTGAATTAAATGTCAAAATGACACCAATAAGACCTATGGAACATCCCTTCATAGTGGAAACTAAGTAAATGGTTACTCTAATAAATCCAAATTAGGCGAATATAATAGAACAAGCCCCCAAAAAATTGGTAAAGTCAACAAAAAAGTCCATATATATATATATAAACATTTCTGAGATCACAAGGTTTTTGATGATGGAATGCATTTGCCAAGTCATTCTAGGTGTGGTAAGATATTAAAAACAGATAAGTAATGTCCTCAAAAATAGTAGTACAGTACTTGAGTCACTATATACAAGCTTGCTAAAAATAGAAGATGACATAATTGTTGTTGTTTTGCACTTGGATTAGTCACATGTTGTTTTGAGTCATTTAAAACTTGCTTGACTGGTTTTGATGGCCATATTTGTTTTTCAGGTGACATAAGAATTCATTAACCTTATTAGGGCATATTCTAAAAATAGAACAATATGAATAAAGATTTGCTACATACTATAATGTAATATTTTAGTATTGAAGAACATTGAGGAAAATATATAGGATTAACATATGATGTATAGTTTTGAGAAAAAAAATGATGCAAAAAAAAGTTGCATTAATGGGACAATACCAAATGTTGTAAACTTTGGATAAATGTGAAAGAAGTATCTAAATGATATGAGAAAACAACACACACTGGACTGTAGTTGAGTAAAAATAAGACAAGATAAAATTTAAAACAAATTATAAATTCATTATAAACTGTTGCTCCTATCCACTTCAACCCCAATTATTGTCTTTTTTACAAAATGTATCTAACTTGGACTGCATCAAAAAGATATCCTGTTGCACTATTAATGCAACTGTCAGTAATACAAAGAGGGAACATGAAATTTAATTAGGCATTCTTTTCTTGTAGTTTTCCTTTTCTCCTAAGGATATCAAGCTTTCTTTGCTCTTCTATTCTTGGGTCTGGAGGTGATACAAAATCTTGCCATTTTTTCTGAAATATTTGAAAATCCTGAATGTTTAATAGCCCACTTCTGAGATATGCTTTGTATGTCCGACACAAAGGTTTCAGTACGAGGCTATGTGCTAAATCAAATTTATTATTTTCTTCTGTCAAGTATCACTGAATATTATGCACAAAACCTTGAATCCTTTGTGCATGACAAGTGAAGCATATCTCAGAAGTGAGGGCTATTATACTAGTTTCTGAATTCAGCCCATGTCAAAAAAAATAACATACCAGTTCAATATGTATATTTACTCCTTCAGGAAGGTTAGACTGAATAAACTGTAGCCAGATATCAGTTTTCTCAACTGGAATTTCTTTGATCTGCTCTCAAAAATAAACAAACAAACAAACAAACAGACAGACAAACAAACAAATCAATCAATCAATCAATCAATCAATCAAAGGAAAGAAAAGAAAAGAAAAGAAAAGAAAAAATGCAAAATTATTTAATATTTAATATCTATTTTTTGATACTTGCAGCTGAAAATAATGACTGACTATCATATGCACATCACAGTTGAATTATTGCAAGAGAAAAAACAGCAATGAACGTACCTGAATCATGCGACCATGTTTTTTAAATTCATATTTAACTTTATGCTTTTTGCAACTATCAGGAGTGTTAGCTAGAGTTTGGTTGAGCTTCTCTGTTGGTAGATTAAATCTAATAAATAACAAAGAAAAGAAACAATGTTCAATTAGTTGGGAGGATCTATAGCTGTATCACTAATAGATGAATAGAGTGTTTCAGCTGCTTCCAAAAGAATTAAAACAAACTGTAAGATGTTAGTGATGCACCCAAAAAACCTATTTAGAAATCTCTTATTAAAGATACCAACATGTCTGTGATGATGTCATAAGAAAGATTTCTAAATAATGGAGACCTAGTCAGCCTGGGTGTAATGTTTTCCCATTTTACACAATGTGCCATTCCCTTGGATGTTATTTTTGTTTTGTGGTTTTTTTTTTGCTAACTTTAAAAGCATTCTTGAGAAGTTATTTTCAAATATATGTTTATACAACAAACAAAGAGTCATATTCCTAAGCTCAATATTACCTCCAAACTGAACAAGACTTTTGTCTAAAGTTATTTGATGGTTTCAGCAATATCTTTATCCAGAAAAATATAGACTTAAGAGTTAAAATGTTGGCCAGCTTATGAAATTATCAGGATGTTGCTTACTTTTTGGTGACTTCAAGTCCAAATATGTGACTTCCAGATTGTATGAATTGACAAAAACTATCCAATACTGCAGGATCATATCCTTTGATAGTTACAAGAATATTAGGATACAGTAAATCCCTCTTCATCAAGTTCTTCTATGAGAATGAACAAAAAAATAAAAATAATAAATAAAAATTAAGCAATACACATTACTACAGGATAAAGTAACTATTGTTCAATAAAAATAATTGGGTATTTTTAAAACAGGCAGCATTTCAAGACTTAGTGATTCACAAGCAAAGTATGAAAGATTTGAAATGCATACCAGAGGAAGAGAATGAAGGAAAATGGGAATAAAAAGATAATGGTAGTCCTTGAAATAAATGGATTTTTTATATGGCAACGTAATTTCACATGCTCTCATTGGCCAATTTGAGGTCCATAACTTACAGTATGGACCACCAACCTTATTTCTGTGTTCACCCTGCCATGAAATAAACATCTTATTAACCTCACTTGCTTGGTCTGTATGTAAGTTATGGAACACTGTTTTTCCTACTTTTTTATGGCTGCCGCACTACGCACTTGGGACATATGGCAGTTGAATAAAACTCAGTTCATAACTAACTGTACAGCCCTAATGAGAGATATTTATAGCTGTAATAAGCGAGCATTATGCTATATGTTTTATCATACTGTGCCATGCTGCAAAAATGTGTTTAAGCTTATTATAAGTAGTACTACCATCAATCATTACCATTAATTAAACCAAGTATTTATATACCATACCTCTGTATTTGCTAATGTAGCAAATCCATGTTTTTTTGTCAATCTTGATGCTATTACTGATAATTGACTGCTATCCCTAAGAAAATTGTAAACTTATGTGTCAAAATTCTTTCTAAAACTCTCAATATGCAAAAGAACAAAACGGTAGAGGAGCGGATAAGTGCGTCAAGTTACGGAGAGGAGTGGATGAGTACGTCAAATTACAGAAAGAATTAATAACGTAAAGTATGGAACTGTTTTACCTTGAAAAAAATATATTTTTTCGATATAAACTACAACATGGTCTACGTCCGGTGCTGCTCGCATTTCTTGCAAACATTAAGGCTGGTTTGGCCTGTAAATTAGTTGGATAAATCTGTTACTTAGCCCAATTAAGAAAAAATTAGTTTATGAAAAAATATTTATAAAGAAAAGAATGATATACCTGAGCGAATAAAGAACCTAATTTGAAATTTCGAAAAGACATGCTTGTTTGTTAGCTGCCTACTACTCGTCCGCCATTTTGAATTTTAACCACAGGGGTGACCGAGCCAAAGAAATGACCAAAGGAGCCCCAATATAAAATTTACGACGACTTGAAGAATCGCAAAAATGAGGCTTGAAGTAGCTCAATGAAAATGTCATCCTCCCGTAGAAAATTCAAAGAATTGACACAGTATCGTCATTATTTTTCTGAATGGCGTTTATCGTCCAAGTTTCTTTAGAATATATCTACCAATGCAATAATATTAGGGAAGACACATGCTTAGATTTTTCATATAACTACGGCGCTGTAAGAATGATTTAACTAATTGATTTATGCGATCCCAGCAACGGCTGGTACAACTTGTGACGTCGTCATATATACAAATATTCTGTATTTCTTCCGGCCATCTTAAAGTTTGTTGTGGATTTCTTTCACTATGTTGAAGAATCACAAGATAGAAAAGAGTACTATCGATAGTTTCGTCATTGGAACCAGAGCTTACGGTTTAGTTCTTGTCGCCCTCGCACTTGCGTAGTTGTATAGAACGGTTTTCGTATGAGTGGGAAACTTACGGTACTGACTTACAGCACGTACAGTGTGCAGTGAAAACGGTTTTCGTATATGACGTACAAACTCAATGTGTGCGTAACAATGAAATGGCTTCCCATTGTTTTCGGGGGAATCATCCAATCCACAACGTGTAGTGTCAGACTAGTCTATAGGCCAGGATCTACGAGGCTGGGACGAACTTTTCCAATTTATTTGCTCTCTTAGGTCACTCGCTGATCTCTGTATGTTTAAGCGCTAACTTCTCACAAAGCATACATCCTATTTATACTTTAGAGTTTCTAGGACAACTTCTTTGTTAAACTGGTTTCAGTTAGTACAATAACCACAACAATGACTGACAATACAAGATATAACCAAGCAAACTGCAAAAATTATTTTAGACTGTTCTATCCCCTAGTGCGCATAAAACACTCCTGCTCGTTTATTAAACACCACATATAAAACTGCAAAATACCAACTGCAGCGATCTCAAAGATTAAGTTAACCCCAGTTTTACCAAATTCTACATTGAATAACTTCGTTAAGGTTTCACAATTATTAACCCAAATTCCTTGCTGGTAATTGTATTGTTTAGCTGGTCATTACCACACAACAGTTGGTTCCGCACTTGCAATGACCACTATTCCTAATAAAATTTAATAACTGTCAAAAAGAGCGTTAATTACTCGATAATATCAATCTCTACAAAGCGTAGCATGACAGTAGACAGTTATCGTTATGGTTAAGTAACGGTACTGCTACGGTATAGTTAGAATTCGCCTTACCGTTCCCCACTCATACGAAATCCGCTCTATTATATCTCGTTTGAGCACGCCATGTGACCTCCCTCTGTACGCTTGTGCTTGGAAGCCTCCCCCCTTGTTACCATCAGCTCAGAGGAAAATTAAAATTCTGCCAAGGACGAGGGTCCTGAAGGGGGGGTTCTAATCCCATTTCCCAGTCCAAAATTTTGCAAAATCCCAGTCCCATTTATGCAAAATTCCAGTCCAAGTTATAGAGTTAGAGTTAGAGAGTTAGAAAAATCCCAATCCCGGTAATGGCTAAATCCCAGTCCCAGTGCATCAAATCCCATTTTCCCAGCCCAAAAAGGGCCAACCCCAGCTCCCATTTTACCCCTTCAGGACCCTCAAGGAATAACTGACATGGCTCGAACAAAAAGAAGTTCAACATCACAATTGCGTTTGAGATCCATTCACTTTATATTCTCAGGCTTTTCTCTGCATTCTAGCATAGTCATGTGAACCAATTACTTCCCTGAGAAGCTGACACAACAAGGAACTAGCTAACACCTGACATAAATAACATTAATAATATTGACTTTGCATAGTATAAAACACCATATCCTATTTTAATGACGTCATTTATACACCTTAATGACGTCATTTATCGGTTGTTTTTGAGTTTATAAATCAGTTTCTGACATATCATCTAGCACTTCCTTCGTCAGATCTTTTCTAATCTTTATTTCCACATCAGGAAAACTTTGCGAATTCACTTTTTGAAGAGGAATAATTTCCGGGATTTTATACAGTAGCGTTTCTCTGCTTGCAGCTGGACTTTTGTTTAATATATCTTTACTGTTCAATACCGTTAGTCTGTACGTGTTCGATAAGGTATTATTAGCCAACTGCTCATGTGACCCAGAGTTCGCTTCCTTGTGCATGCACAGACAAGATCGAACGAACGGCAAGCGAAAAAACTCCCGGACCAATTTCTTATCGCGTATAGCGTAGATAAGTGGGTTAGTACAGCTACCGGTCAGAGCGAGGATGAGTCCCAGTTGAATGAACCAGTTCGGTGGTATCCGAGAAACAAATAGTTTACATATAGTAGTCAAAGTATAAACTGCCCAACATGCGGCAAAAACCCCCAATATCACCAAAACTGTCTTGAAAACCGATCTTTCTCGTAAGAGTCTGATGTTTTCTCTTGTTTTATCTTTGTGACGTTCGTGTTCTTTCATCCACTGGGCGCATTTTCTTGAGTAATGATAAATCAAGCAGTAGACTACAATCATAGTGACCACAGGCAGGGCAAACGCAAATAAAGCCAAGAAGAATGAATAAGATTTGTTCAAAATGCCTTTTGCCGACCAGTTTGGCTTGCAGGAGAAAGTCGCTGAATCTCGCACGATCTGTCCCCAACCAACCAAAGGTGCAACGCCCCAAAAAATGGCGTGCATCCACGCACCAAACAGCAAGGGCTTGGTGAAGCGCTGGGTATAGGTATCGCAACTGCGGTAATCAAAAGGATGTTTGACAGCGTTAAGTCTATCCAAGCTGATCAGACAGAGAGTTGCAATGGAGGCGTTCAACGAGATGGATAAAAATGCAGAATATGCGTGACATACTTCATCGCCAAGTATCCAGTCCTGATACATGGTTGAAACCATTAGCAACGGTGTACAAAACATACCTGGAAGAACGTTAGAGAAAGGATATGTTAGTACTTAGTATATTTAGTAGTAACTAGTTAGAAGGCTCTATAAAGCGTAAAAGAGACAGAGCTAGACCACCGACTGCGAGTTTATTTCACAGTAATGGGGAAAACGTCAGCAGAATCGCGAGTCTCGTTATCATACCTTTAACGATCGCCTGGTATAGCAACCGATGCAAAGTGATTGTTGTGCGGTCAGTTTTAAGGCACTGTGGGTGACTTTCATGGAAAAAATTCTTCATAAATTTCTTCTTTCTTCATTTCTTTTGTCGTTTTCTCTTTCTGTTTTTAATTCCCACAATCAAAACAGGATAATGTCAAGTACCCTTTAAACGATTGTACTTAACATGGATTTAATGTCTCGTCAAAGTAACCTCAAGTGCGTCTCGAAATATCATCATTCCGAGACGACTTTCAGGTTGCCGAATCTGTAAATCATTCCTTTGTGTTCTGGCAATAGTGTCCTGGACAAAAATGTCCTGGACAATTAGTTTAGGAACACTGACATCATTATATTAGTGTCACAGATTCATGACGAAAGCATAAGGATGTTCTATCCATTTAATACGACTTAAAGGGTCACTTTCTCGACAACTCTTATCAGCCGATAATCAACTGGCTACGCCTACGGGAAACCAAAACGACGCTTGCATTAATAAGACTCTTGTTTGCAGCTGCTTTGATCTCCTAGCTGCTTCCGAGTTGTTTGAAACAACCCAGAAATTCTGATGATATAAAACAAGAAGCGAAGAAACTATCATGCTGATTATAAGACGTAATAATTCTTGCAGTGTTAAAAAAAACAGATTGCATTCTATATTTCGGCTTTTTTTCTTTAGGTTTGGAGCAAATTAATCCAGAGTATGAATTATTCATTCAGTATGGAAACCAAATTTGCATTGATCGAAATCCAAGTGAAGATTTTGAAACGTTAAAGATTTTGAAAGATTTTGAACGTAAGCCATTCGCGAAAAGTCTCACCCAATATTTGTGAGTTCTGTAGTCAAAGCAGTTCTTGTAAAATAACGAAAATTTAAAATTACTTAACGAGACGAAGCGTCACTGTCTCTTAAACTTGTTTGAAGTACGCGTAACTTACCAACAAGAGAGTCAGAAGTAGCGAGGCTAGCATAGAAGGCATACATTGGTGAATGAAGATGTCTGGCACCTCTGCAGATACACATGAGTGTGATAACGTTTCCCGTGACACATAAGACAGTCAAACAGGTCCATAGACCAACTTGCACGGCAATCCACATGGTATGATTGAACGGTACAGACAGGGACGTTTTATCTGTGCCGGAATCACTAATATTTGAAGTTGAATCCATAACGATAGCACCTTCCGACTGAGTAGTTCTCTCTCGTACCGAAATACAAAAGACCTACGTATGTTTGCTGGAACTCTCGCCGCGGACACAGTCGTCGATCTGTTAACCGAACTGCAACCCTACCATCTTGTTCCTTATGCAAATGGGCCTAACAAATAAAACACACAACATGTTGATAAAGAAATTAAAATTGCATCACAAAGGATAGTCAATTAAGTCGTCCATGAAGCGTAGAAAAAGGATTTGAGAAGCTGCAGCCTCGTGTGTTGCTCGAGTTGAAAAACATGCGCACTAAGGAGAAACGTTAAAAAAACACAAAACACAAAATCACAAATGCGAGACGCCGTCCTCTCGATTGTCATGTAAATACAGTATTGGTAATCAATTGGTGACCTAATCGTTAATACAAAACTCACAAAGGTCACTAACCTTACGATAAGAAACCCAGCAAGCGTAATTAAGTTTTCGAATCTTGGCCTATAGCTTGTCTTCTTTTACCTGTAGTTAGCATTACAAAATCTTGTTGGTAAAGGTTATTATTTCTTTCGCCGTGGGGAGCTAAGTCTCATCAATTGATAGGAATAAAGGACGATGCGCTTAAAAAAACATTCCAGCTGTGAATCATGATAGAAACTCATGAATGAAAGTCGCAAATCTTTAATACATCCTCCTTTTGCTATCTTCCTTCGTGACAGTTTAGCATCAGGAGATAAGAGTCCATAATATACACCTATTTAAAAAGCGTTGTCACAACCGAAAGTAACAAGCGAAGTCACCAACGCAGTAATTCATCCATTTAGATGCAGTCATTTTAGTCTTTTTACAATACCAGGCTGCTATGCTTCCCAAGATCAAATGTGTGTCCAAAACTCAGCTAATATCCTGACCACAGACGTTTGCTTTTGGTCTCGGTCTTTTCGCTTGTTGGCAGTTTAGCTGTGATGTGTTTGTATATAGCTATATACCGAATGGATGAGGAGATAACTCTTACTCACCATGCATTAAGAGTGTTAATCCACCATGAAAGAGAAGACCTGTATTAAAATATTTTTTCCGGGTTATTTTTAGGAGATCCTTTATATTATCGAGCGCTTGACTTTGCTATCAACACAATGGGATCGGGATACTGACCGTCCTATGAAAGAACGGTTGCACCGTACACTGAATGACAACCCGATTCTCTGAAAACGTGCCCGCTTGTGTCGCACTTCCTGGCCATTATCTCAAAGCGTATTTCACAACCTTTATAGATTCATGCTGGGATCTTTTTTTCATTTCCCTTTCGAAATTCCTCTCCCTCGACACATCTTAAAAACAGATTTCTCGTTCGAAATGATATTACGCACCACGACACCAGAGAACTGAAGGAACTATTAATTTTCACAATCAGAAATTGATAAACACTTCTGCTCTAAAATAAGAAACTCTTTATTCTCAAATGAAAGAATATTTACACCAACACAAGAGTTCAATTAAAATAAGAGTATGGTCAAATTAAAAACACTGACAATAACTGTGTATGGGTATAAAATATGTTTTTCAATGAGCATTCAGTTTCGTGTCCGATGAAGGAACGAAAAAATATAAAGGAATAAAAAATTTAATGACTGACCAAAGGATTTGCCAGGATGGAATAAAGGTGTCGTTCACCTGTAGTGTTATCAATAGCGAAGTAAATATATATATATATATATATAATTAATGACTGATTTGAATATGACAGCATTGTTTCTTGATTGAAAATGAAATTGAGAAAGACATATCGCTTATTTCAAGAATAAGTTTCAATTCCCATAAAAATATTTTGTCAGTCTTGGAAAATTCCCTTTTCCTTTAACATAACTCATAATATTTTAGGTGGTTGTGTAAAATTAAAGAATTGATAAAATAAATGTCTTTCAAGGGTTGGAATTCAATGTTTTCTTTTTTTCTCGAAGAATCAGTAGCTATGAATGCGGTGACGAGACAAAGAAACGGGTTTGCACCCTCTGCTTCTCTTCAACAGCTCCCCACAACACGTCCAGCCTTGGTTGACCGTATAACTACCCGAATGCTGCATTATCACACAAGTCCGAGTTTTGAGAGCCGCTCGGGGCAGCCTCGCCCGACATCGGTTGCACGAAACCTCATCGAGTTGGCTTCGAAGGACCCGAACGCACTGGGTCAGGCGTTGGATTTTTTCCTCGTTTAGTCTATTTTCTTCTCGTGCGCGTTGCGAGTCACACAAAGCTCGACTGAACACGTTTTTGAAATTCAATGAGTCGATTTTTGAAAACAGTTCTGGATTGATTTTCATTCCCCATTCGAGATTCGATATCGTGGCATCTTCGAGACATTTGTGTTCGACTATTAAGCGATTGGTTTCCGCGAAAGAATGGTCACCTTCTTCATCCCATAAAACCACAATTTTTAGTTTTTCGCCATTCTTGAACAGCGCGTTCTTCGTGCCATAGTCAAGTACGGAGTCCAGGAAGTTGTAATCGATAACACTTCGTCTAAACATCGCAGACTTCGTAAGAACTCGCCACTTGTGCGCAAATACGGAGACTGCTTTAGCTAGGAGCTCCTTGATGCCAAGAAAATCACTGTTACTGATGACGCGGAAAATTTCTTGCTCCTCAAACATTTCGTCTTTTTCGTCAAGAATTCCCGTATAGAGAAACTGAAGAATCGGCTCGAAGTTTCCAGGCATCGGCAGATCAATCGATACCACATCCATTTGATTCTCTTTGAAATCTCCTTGAAACAACGCCCTGAAATATTCACTTCGTAGGATTAAATAATTCGAGTGGCAGTAGAATTTCTGGTTATCCACGCATATTATTTTGTCTGCGTATCTTGGGTTGTTCACAAATTTCAGCGCTTCTTCTCCGTCGACAACAGTAAAAATTTCATCTTCAGGTTCTTTCGCTATAACTACCTTGCTCTGCAGAACATGAACCACAAGGCCTGTATTTTTGAGCTGCTTTATCATGGTGTTGAGTTGTTCTTTTATACCTTGCTGTACCTTGGCATCCGCAAGCAGATTCGTATTCTCTGTATTCTGGATTGCCGCCATTTCTCAGCGACCAGCTCCTTGAACTAATACAAAATTTTGAAATCTTGGCTGCGCTTATGAAGTAGAATAAATTTATAGCCCTAGGGGAATTATATAATTCATTTGAACTTTACATTCCCAAAATTTCAAAGTGCACGGACCCACACCCAATAGATGCGCAAATTTGGCGCCAATGTTCCGACACAGGTAACCCACTTTGTAACTGAGGCCACAGGAACCCCGTCATCACGTTCAAACATTTTTCATATAAAATATTTACAATTTCATTCACCTGCCTTACTAATCTCTATTATCATGTTGGTACTGGAAGTGTTTGGGCTGATATATAAACATGACCAATTTGATGTATTCAATCTCCAGTGAGAATGGACCGTTATTGTGATCAGCAAGTGTGATACCAAACGTCCTCATCTTGGGAAAGTCCATTTGGTGGTCTTGGAAATATCCTGAATTGGTTAAGATGAACTTACTGAATGGGATCTGTGGAAATAAAAACGACAATTTTTAATGCACGACATGTCATTTTACTCTTTCTTGTTGATGTTAGTTTAATATTGGTTCAATTCATCTCTTTCAGAAGACTAAATTGATCTTTCAGCTATATGATTATGGAACAATGGTTCCAAGTCAAGACTGAACTTGATTCTTTCATTTATCAAGGCAAACCTTGACTTGAAATCATTGTTTCATGATCATCCAAGTGAATTTGGGAAAAGTCTATTAAGGTGGTTTGGGTACCTCGCTACAGTGCACCGACTTGCAGATAACTTTTAGAAGATAAAATAAATGCTACCTAAAATATCTGCAAGTTGTAACACAGGGATCCCAAGCTTGGCTTTCTTGTCAGTGAAACCATGTTGCTGACAAATATGAGTATACATCTTTTATTTGTCTCTTCTTCTACATGTATTTGTCAGCCACATACATAACTTGCTGTATATACAATAGCCAAGCTTGGGATGCCTCAAAAGCAACTGACTTGTAGCCCATTCAGACTCCAGATCTAATTATTAAATATAGCAGATTTCACATGTATGGAAAACAATTTATTACCAAATTCATTACCATGGGAAAACAATGGCAAGGCATTTCAGTATTACGGCACACTATTCCCTGTAGGTGCTGTAAGTCAGTACCATACATTTCCCACTCATACAGAAACTGCTTTATACTAATCTTTATTCACACTTACTCTAACTGTTTCCCAATATGGTCCTCCTCTGGTATACAGAAATGATTGATGTAGGTCGTCTGACCTAACACTGCTCGGCTGGATATTCAAAGCATATGTTCTTCCATCTCCTTTGAACTTCATCTGAATCCCATCAAATTCTGTTGTGTCAAAAGGCACTACAGAACCTTTCCAATCCTAATGTTACATGTAAGAAGAAATGATGTAACTAACTTATATTTTTTACATCCATCATAGAGTCCTTTTTAATAGTTTGTCAACAAAATTTGCAGATGCAAAAAGCCAATGCCAATGTATAATGCACTAGTCAGTGTCAACCCTCGCCTCCCTAAACCTGGGCATGACCAGAGACTTGGAATTTTAAAATGGGAAAATGCCCTCACTGCCCTAGGGAGATAGTTTGCTGAATCAATGTCACCAGATATTTCCCTCTCTTGGCATCACTTGAACGACAGCACTTCCCTCTACTGGCAGGGATTCAAAAGGAAATGAATAGTAGGTAAATAACCTCACATTTTTGCAAGGATTTTCCCATCTATGCACTTGCATTTAAATAACATCTGCAATTAGAACTAGAAATGTTTTTCAAAAAAACCTGGAATGATAGTCCAATTGATGAATTTGTTAGCACTTTTCCATTTTTGTTTCCAGAATGTACCACCCCTCCCCACCCAAACTTGCGCCTATAATTGTTTAGAGGCAATCATCTCATCTCACATACGCTCTGTCAATTACTTACAACTCGAGGTTGAGATCGTATTGCACATATACCACTGTGCTTAGCTTCACTTCCTTCAGGAACTTTGGTGGAAAGATTACCTCGAAAAACAGCTTTGCCAGACTTGCTCTTCACAAGCTCAGCTGTTGACAGCCCGCCAAACTGTTTATCTGTGATTGCTACCCACTCTTCTATCGTTTCTGGCTTTTTAAAGTCCCATAGCATTAACTCTAAGCGATAATTATCCATAGGATCGGGAAATACCGTTTTTACAGCTCTTTTTAAAATAGGTTTGGAGAAGATTTCTTTGATCAATCTGCCCGCCATATTGGACGTGATATACTAAAAGAGACTGGATCGACTGGTTACTAGGCCTCCAGTTTGACGCGTCCAACATGGCGGCTTGCATGGCTCAAATGTGCAGATCTTGGATTATTAGAAATATTGGGGTAACTGTGCGGTTAAAGCAAGTCAGACGTAGCTCTGTGCTTTCTGCTAGTCTTGCGTCATATGCTGGTGTATTTTCAACGAAGAAGGAGTATTATGGAGCGCGTTTTTTGTCTAGTTTCTGTTTGGTGCCATGTTGTGGAACTTCAAGGAAGTCCAGGATTAGAAATCGTTTTCTGCAAGGAACATATCAAATTCAGTCATGCAAAGACAATCAAATAATAACTTCTTATTATATAACGACATCTGCTTTGTACCTAAATGAAAAAGACTCTATATCTACTGGGAAGAGAAAATTGAAAGAAAGAATAGAAAAAGTGAAAGAAATGGTAAGGATTCCAATATCACGTGATGTGAACAGTGTAAAGTGGGAACTGGATATTTGCTAGAGGAGTAGGGGTTGGTACAATTTTGTTTTATAAATATGTATGTTTTAAGGTAGCCTATAAAGTGTTTTTGTGTCCCACCCTCCAACATATTCAGGGACAGATCCAGGGGTGGTGAATGGGGTGGCTAGCCCCCCCCCCCCCCCCCCATCTTTGGGGGTAAAAATTAGGAAATATGAATATTATTTAAAGTGCACCTAACCCCTGAGACAATACTTTCAGTATTGATTCTACATGAAGTCAATAGTTGAATGGTAAAATA
>JAAAQI020014125.1:0-19859 GCA_011800005.2 Stichodactyla mertensii | reverse complement strand
ACTGTATGAGATATACAAGCTCCTCCACGCTTATGATTTTCTATTGTTTTGGCCTCATTAATTATTCATGATATTATGAAAATAGAAACAAGTTCTCCTTTTGCAACATTTCTGGCGACAAATTTCCCCGGTGGTGAGAGGCAGCAAATCAGCAGTGCACGCCAACTGTCCAGCCACCCT
Source organism: Stichodactyla mertensii (assembly GCA_011800005.2). NCBI lineage: Eukaryota > Metazoa > Cnidaria > Anthozoa > Actiniaria > Stichodactylidae > Stichodactyla > Stichodactyla mertensii. The sequence goes on along the minus strand of JAAAQI020014125.1, from coordinate 19,679 downwards.
CCCCCTGTTAATATATAATGACAGCGCTTGGGCTGAATGATGATGATGATGATGATCTATAATCATTTCAACAGAATTGGAGTTGTAACAATGGGAACTATTCAGGAGGAGACGACAACTCATCCATGTCACTGGTAACCATCGGGAGACTACAACCTGCCAGTGTACCTCAGAGTAGTGATCTTATTGAAACACCTACTGTTACAGAGTTCATCTCCAGGCATAGTTTAGATGGCAAATTCACCTTTGTTGACCAGAGGTATGAGAAATTAAAGAGAATTAGGAATCCCTCTTTGTTATGTGACAGGCTTGTTGACCAAAACAATAGGCCTTTGCCCAGCAAACTCTGCAGATCTAGTACTGCAGAGTTTATCCAGGCATAAGTGAAGTTTTATGATTACAGTCAACTCTTGCCTTGCGGACACCCCAGTATTACAGACAGAAGCTAAATCCCCAGCTGAAACTACAAATTAATGCATGGAAACAATTCCTGCTATTATGGACTCTTGCTATTATGGAATTGCGGACACTTAATGTAGCCCCAAATGTATGATTTTTATTGTTCTACTCTTGTTACAGTGGACAAATTGGACAACTTTATGTCCAAAGTCTTGGAATGTTTATTAGTTTGTACAGCATTTTTTATTAAATATTGTATGAATATGTATCAAGGTAAATGTGTACTATATATTAAAAGAATGTGAAATCTTTAGAGAGAATAACAGTATATGTTATATGTAAAACTTTGCAACCAAAAACTGGGTCATTTTCATCACACCTCGGTATTGCAGACTCTCAATATTATGGACACTGAATGATGGTCCTGAAGGTTTCTGCTATAATGAGAGTTGACTGTATAATCATGATTTGTGATTTACATAGTGTCTTTTCTATATAGATATACTCAAAGGTACTTTACAAATGATTAATGTACATTCAGATTGCTTATGCAATTTACAATCATGAGAGATGGTTAGTAATGAGGTGTAGGCACTGAGGATGGTCACCGGCAGAGTTTCTTTTCATTCTCAGTGGTTTTTATTCATACAGAAGTAAACAATTATCATAATGTTACTTTCACATAACAGTTTCAAAATAAACAGTGGAAACCATTTGATATCATAAATAGTGATGTGTTGCACCACAGGGACTGTGGAGATGGGGGTCTATAGCCCCGCCCAACTTTTTTGAAACATTTTATCAACATCAATGTGCTTCAGTAGTTTATATGCATATTTCAATTTGATTTCATTCCCCCAATTTTCAAGGGTGCTGTGGGATCCCTGAACCACTTGTATCTTTCTTTATCAATTCTTTCAATATTTCAAGTTCTCGTTTTTCCTTTTCAGGGTGACAGAAGTCTTGGGTTACCAGCCTCAAGAACTGTTAGGGCAGCTCTGCTTTGATTTCTTTCATAACGATGATCTGAAACACATGACAGAGAGCTTTGAACAGGGTAAAGAAAACTGCACTGCTTTTAACAGATTTGGAGTATGTTTAGCTGCAACTGAATGCCTACATATTGCATAATATGCAGAGCAATTGTGTATGCTGTGTTACATATAGTAATGGTAATAGATATGTATGTCTGACAGACAGTATATCGCCTCCCTCTAAATCCACCATTGATTTTAGTCTTGATGGTACTCAACTTTGACCAATAAACTGACTTAATGCTTCCTTCATTGTTGGATTAATATTTAAAATCAATCTATTCTTACTGTTTTAGTAATAAGGCTAAAAGGTCAAACACTGTCAGTTCGCTATCGATTCAGAAATAAAGCTGGAGAATGGGTATGGACCAGAACAAGTTGTTTCAGCTTTCAAAATCCTTACACAGATGAAGCCGAGTACATTGTGTGTACAAACAACTTAGTGGACAAGTATGTGGTATAATGTTTTTTAAGCTTAGACTGCAGTAGCCAGGATACTGTCATTATTATATAGTTACTGTTATGATACTACAATATTCTCATTGTTAACATCAACATCAGTCATCACCATTATCAGTGTTAGCACCATCAACATCAGCACAGTCATCACCATTATCAATCATCACCATTATCACCATCAGTCATCACCATTATCATCATCAATCATCACCAACACCACTATCATCAATCATCATCGCATTCATCAATGTTATCACCCTCATGAATCATCATCATGAATCATCATAATTGCCACCATCACTATCATCATCATCATCAATCATCACTTTCATCATTGTCAATCATTGCCATCACCATTATCTATGTCATAACCACTATCATCAACATCATAATCATCAGTCATCAACCATCATCAGCAACAGTGAGTACTTGAATTTCTGATTGTCAATTAAAATCCAAAACCAAGACTTTGTCATCCTGCACATCTTCTGCCACATTCAGTTGTTTATCAGGCAACTAAAACATCTCATATCACTATTGATATTAGCTTTCAGATAGAAACATCATTACCACAGATCATGGCTAGTCCAAGTTTATCATCCAGAGGCAGTAATGGCCCCTACAGCAGCAATAGCGGTGCTTCTGATTTCTCACAGCTTTCACCAGCAAATAGTCTCACAAGTCCTGAAATACAACAACAGCAACAAATCCTCCATCAACAAGCACTGCAGCACCAGAGAAGTGCCAAACAGGCTATGGGCAGTGATGAGAATATCTTCCATTTTCCTGGGCAGCTTAAAGGTAAGGTTACTGGTTTGTGTGTGGAGGTTCAAGAAGAGCGGTTTCATTCCAGAATGAGTGTTCATACCAGTTTTACATGATAGTAGTATGGAATGTCAAACCAGTTTCAGGGTTTTGGATGAAAACTGGGATGAACTCACTCTGGAATGACTTGTACTGGTATGACTTATGGTGGTATTATGTAAACAAATACAAAGAAATATATGGCAACCAGGATGAACTCGGAACAAAATCTGAACAAGACTCATTTTAGTATTATGTAAATGCCCCTTATTCTGAAAATAAGTAAACAGATCAAGACATACACAAACACATAGTCACATGGTTTTAATAAGGTTTTATGTTTTATCTAGGGCAAGGGTCCCAACGTATACCAGAGAGTGGATTGGATGCGCTGGCAAAGGTAAAACAAGTATATAATTTTGAAATTTTAAATTTAGCGAAGAACGATTTTCGTTTTTTTTTTTCATAGGGATAAATGTGTTTTACAGTGTTTTGTAGAATGATTGAATACTAGCATGGACCTAATGAAAAAAAGAATAAAAAGAGAGACATTATCCCAATGAAAAAATATTTTTGCCAAATTTAAAATTTCAAAATTAAATTACCACTTGTTTAAGGGTAATTATTGTCATTATCTGTAACTTGGGATGTACTCAAGAAAAAGCTTTAAACTCACTCACCCACCATTCATGATTCTAAAACATTTCCCAACATCCCACATAAAATGAAAAGAAATCTCTTTATTTAAGTGTGTAGTTGTTCTAGGCTTTCACACTAATTGGGGGCACTTATCACTCACATACACTTCACATTCATTTCACTTAGTTAAAAATCTGTTTTCTTTCTACAATGGATCTCAGTGAACTGTCAAACTGAAACGAAAAAACACGTCGGGATTACGTGTCACAATGTCTACTGTTGCGCCTAAAAACATTGATGTTTACCTCTACATTCCTTTGCGGTTACATCCCTGGGAAAATGTACGTTAGCAAACAAGGTATAACTTATAGCCGAAGAAGAGCTACTATCGACGAATTTTGATCTCAAGTTATAGACTAAATCGTAGATACGGGCGGAGATATAGCTTCGGAGGTTTTTTTCTGGAAGTTTCATCGAATTAGCCTTAAAACCAAGCGCGTCTAGCGATTTTCTCACATGCAAACCGCAATGGAATTTAGAGGTAAACATCAATGTTTTAAGGCGTGACAGTAGAAGTTATGAAACGTAATCGTGACGTGTTTTTTGTCTCGGTTCGGCAGTTCGCTGAGATCCGTTGTAACTTGATTACACTTTATCAAGAAACAAGTGAAATAAAGACAAAACATTTAGGATTAAAACCTGTTTCCATTTTTAAGAAGTTTTGGATTTTTTATCCTACTTTGGACCTTGAAAAGATTGATTTTGTCCTTGAAAAGGCCTGGAAAAAGTTATGCACTTTTTTGTGACTAAATTCATCAATTTTTAATTTTTTTAAGGCTGGAGAACTAAGTGAGAAAAGAGGGATGACTGCAACATCAAAAGGCAATCCATCAGAAATCTCAACCAATCAAATGAATCCACCAAACATGAGCTATTCTGAAGCATCCTTGAACCGTGCCATTTCCCAGGAAGGGCCTGGAAAAAACGGTACTGTAATGCTCCCACCAGGAGTTGACCAAGGCACAAAGAATACCACAGGTAAATAATATAAATAACATTTATTGACCATATTTCATTTTTGGTTAGAAGGAAAGGTAGTATGTACAATGACCTTCAGTTGGTTTCCACTCTAGGCACAGAAAGAATAAAAAACACATGCTATCTAATTATATACCTGTTTCAAAAAACATTGACAGTCTGAGAGCTGAATCTGACATTTGAGATGGAGTAACTAGCTGTAAATTTGGATGTTTACAAAGCTGAATGATGTAGTTTGTTGTAAAATTCAAATGTAAGTTTTGAGTTAAAAAATGCACTTTTACGTATTTTAGTATGGAAATATAAAAGCAACAAATTACATTCTGTCTCAGATTGAGATTGCCCAATGTCAACATTTATTGAAATAGTATATACAGTGCTTGATTTGGAAGCCAGTTGAAAGCAACCTGTTAAAAGTTCTGGTGTTGTATGTTTCCAATACACTTCTTTCTCCCAACCCAGAAAGCATTTAATTTTTGTTCATTTGCATCAGATTTGAGGGGCACACCATAGTTTTCATGTGCAGTGAAGAGTAACAAGCTACTGTATTTATGCAAAATGCCTCTCAAATTTGGGAATAAGCAAACATGATTTGAGAGCTCTATTCTTAACAATTGTTTTGCAATAGACCTTTCATGGATTTGTTCAAAGGCCACAAAAAAATTGCATAATAACAATAAATTGCCTTTACAAATATTCAGCTGAGAATAGGAAATGAACTTGTGTGGCACAGCATTGTGGGGCTGAATTTAGGACGGGATCAAGAAGTGTTGCCATCTTGCATTGGATTCTGGGATTGATTTTGGGGATGGGAAAGAGTTTGTGCCCAGTATACACCTATTCGAAAAATGGCCGACGAGCCTGGCGACTGAGATTTCCTTGGCACCAATTTGTCTGAAAACAAGGCTAGTCAGTATTTCGCGAAGATTTTGCCTTGAAGTAGTTATGTTTACGCTATAATGCAGTCAGAAATCGCGCTAAATGAAAAATATATATATTCTCGGTGCTTCTCGTGGTGATCATCAAGCCATCTTAGAATCTTGATACTGACTAGCCTTGTTTTCAGACAAATTGGTACCCAGGAAATCTCGGCCGCTGGGCTTGTCAGCCATTTTTCGAATAGGTGTATTTTATTGAACTTTGGAAAAGTGAACGAGGAAGAGCAATGTGTCTGACATTTCATTATTATCAGATTTATCATCTCTTCTCTGATTTCCACTTCTTATGTGATTCAATTGGCAGATTTGGACAAGACATTGGACTTCTCTACTGGTCATGCAGGAAGCTTACTAGCAGCTCTAGTACAACGTCGACAGGCTATGGCAGCAGCCACAGGTGCTCCTACTACAATGCCTGCTTCCACTATCCCTCAAGCAGTACTCTACAATCAGCTACTGTCGCAAGTCAATGGAGGGATGGGTATGGTACCACCAGGAATGAGCAGAATGTTGTCTCAGCAGGGAAATTTGGGGCCAATGTCACCTGTGGAAATAATGAGAGGACAACAGGCTGCTTCTGCCGCAGGGATGGGCGATATTAGTCCAAGTGGAAATATGTCATACAATAGTGGAATGAGAAAAGTGGATTCTAGAGAGATGCCACAAGTTGCGCAGAAAGGGTCTTATTCGCAACTTCTGTCGGAGAATATGAATCGAAGCGTCCCCCCAATGCCGTGGCCCGGGATGCTCAGTGGACAGCTGGAGAGCAATGTGGCAATGAGTGGTGCCTCTAGTAATACTCGGGCATCTAGCATGTACGGTCAGGTAAATACGCCGAACACTTCCAGTGGGCGGAGCACTGCTAGTAATTACCCTTACTACCAGTAAGAAATAGACATTGTTATGAAGGTTTTTTAGACAAGGTCTGCGGTATTCAAATGATGGCCTTGCAGACTGTATGAATATTACAACCATGTTGAACTTCATTTTATACCAGCAATGCTATTTTATTGTGATCCAAAATAGAATACAAAACTGCCCTTTAAGGATTCAATCAACCCATGGTACTGTACAACTGTTTAGCACATGTGGTGATATTTTCTGCTATAAATTGTGGATAGAGAACAGAACTTCTTGCACAAAAAAGTGGCAGTCATTGTATAAGTATAATAAGGTAGACTGTACAGGAGTATTCTGTAGTGTGTGCTCCTTCAAATGTCAGGTATTATTGCTATTTAGTCTATTTCAAGTGTGATAACAAAAATATAAGTACAATCTTACAGGTGTTTGTAAAGAACCTGTTGACAGTGCTCCACGAGCATAATATGAATTACAATGGATTGACATTCTCAACTGTGATTGGTGTTAAATGTGGTATAGTTAGGTAAGAACATTACATGCAATAAATGTTTCCCAAATTTGCTGAAATGACTGCCTACAAAGGTTTCACATCTTGCCAGTCCTTTGCATGGCCATATGCAAAGGGTCTGTGGGAATTTTGGAGGGTGGGGAGGGTCAGAGGAATGTATTTTTATTGTAACTTTGAATTCCAGGTTGCAAGGGGCAGTGTCAAAGATCAGTGGCCTCCTTTATGGTTGGAGGACTGAATATTCTCTGGAACTCCACCTCAGACTGAGACCAGAGTGAATATTTTCATAAATTTGTTGTTAAATCATGTATTTTGTTTGTACCAAGCTTGTACGCTCATGCTGGAGCAAACATGGGGGAAAAGGAGGGTTGTCTTGGGTATTTCAAACTGTCCGTGTGCTTTTTCAAGCAGTCTTTGTTGCATGATGTTCTTATGGGAATGAACCTGCCTCTAGATAAGATTGCCTGACTTGGGGGAAGTCAGTAGAAAGTCTTACTGTAGCTTTGTTTTTGTTTGGAAACATACACTCCAGAAAACATGCATTGTCTTTGGCTTTCATTTTACTGTAGTTTTACCTTAGCCATGGTCACTTGAGTACATAAACCAATCAGATAGCGAATCAAAAACAATTTGAGTTTATATTCTGCTGCTCATTAAGGCTCGGAGACGTAACATTCTCTGTGATGTTGCTTGCAATGAGAAAATCTCACTGTGTCCGCCTGTGCAAACTGTCATGCTTAATGTCGCAAAAGTAGAACTTGTTTCTACTTCTGTGACACTGCTGGCAACAACGTGCAACAGTTGCATGGGCGGACACAACAATTTTCCCATTGCAAGCAGTGTTGCAGGGAATGTCGCATAATGTGTCCAAGCCCTAAGTTTTCCCAGGTACATGCTGCAAGTCAGTAAAGTGAGTTTCCCTTGGTAGGAAAAACCATTATTAGAGAGTAAACACTTTCCATATTAAGTTTTATTTATAGCCCCTTACAAATTTCAATCTTTCTTTTCTTGGGAGGTATTCATATTGCTAGAAAATATATGATATGGTGTTAATGTGTATCCATTGTTAAGCTGGTATCTTACAGATGCTTCTCATATTTTGTTTTAATATATAATTATTGATGAAATATCTGTATTTTTCCTTGTCAAAAAATTGATATCTTGACGTCAAGTTAACATCACCATGGTTTGTAACTTTTTAGGCAAATAGAATGCTGTCTGAAAGAATTAAGGTTTGTTCATCAATAACTATATATTGAAAAGAATATTACCTGGGCATGTAGAGATATGAAGTATATTTTCTCATGTTGGAAAATTCTCTCACCCATTGGCTGCACTCACTTGTGAGAAGTCATTTTCAACAAATGAAGATAGAATATTCTGAATCTCTGCGCACCCATGTAACATCCTCTGTACTGTCAACAGTGTTCAACTAGAGTGGTTTTCATTAACCCGTGAAATACAATATTTAGCGTATTACACTTTATTACACTTCGGTTCTTTTGTTTTTCATTGTCTATCTGACTATTACACTCTAATTAGTACACTTTGTTTCATGGGTTAATGAAAACCACTCCATGCCAATCTCTGAGAAGTGTGTTTTATACATCACACTGTGAACTTTTTAAGTTGTCAATGGGTTTTTACAATAGCTGTATATACCAAGTAATATTAATAGAAGTATTGACTGGCATAGAGTGATTTTCCTTCGTCTGTGAAAGAAAAATGACTATAGTTTGTACTAGTTGATAAAGAACAAAAGAAAACAATAGGTTTAGAGTCTACTACTAACTATTAGTTTGCCTATTCTTTCATGGTTGAAGGAAAATCACTCTATTATTATCTAGTAGGTGCCTGTATCGAACTACTGCATTGTCATTGTATTCTGTAATCAATGTAACCTATCTGTGTATGGATTACCGGTACACAATTGACATTCAGTGTAAATATAAATTGTATCTTTGAAGATCAAGTTATTAATTACTTACTCTGGCAACAACAGAGATGGGATTTGAAAGAGAGATGGATGGAAATGTGAAGTCAAGCATTTAATTGTTGATTTTTGCCAACCCACTGACCAGCTAGCTGCTTTCACCTAAGGTTATATTTTAAAATACATTGCCAAGTTTCATATAGGGACTGAGTACGAGTCCCTAAATTGTTGATGATGACAACACAAAACTCACATAGATAGCCAGAAAGAGCAGATTGAGCTATACAAATTCTGAAGTTTGTGTTAATTGGATCAATATTGAAAGACTTACAGCCATTCAAAAATACAAAGGAGTGTATGGTTTCTGGACAAAATGTCTGGACAACCATACATTTCTTTGTAAATTCTAGCATTTTTGAACATCTGGTTAACCAATGCAATGGAAGGTAGTCCTGGCGCATATCAATCCAGCGAACCCTTAATATACGCTATCCCAACCACTAACCCTTAACCTAACCACTATGCCATGAAGTGATTTTGCTTGGTTGGACTCCTTTTTTCCTAGAATTAATATGCATGTGGAAAAAAATTTGCATTTGAATAAGTTCCCCAGAGGATTCCCATACATGACAATACTACCAAAGTAAAGGGTTTGAGTTAGCACCCACCCTCACCCCAAGGAATTTCCATAAACAAAGTACTATTCAATTTTTAAATTTTTCCTTAGCACTTACAAACCCTAAAATAGAAATCCCATGCAAAGTTTAAAGAAATTTTACTGTCCAGTTTTTAAGTTATTTTACTTTAAATACGAGATTTTTCGGGAACAAAATTTTAATTTTGATTTTAATTCATGATTTTGTATACATCATTAAGAGTGAGGTGCACAAAAACCGTTTTGAGCCTCCTTAACTCATGAAACAGAAACTAATAGATCAAGACTAATAGACACAAAAGAAAACAATAGAATTAGTGTCTACTGACCTCTATTAGACTAATAACTATTTCACAGGTTAAGTGCTCACTCTTAGGGATTAGTCATTATTTATGGGGGGGGGAGGCTGGTGCAAAAGTGGATGTGCCATGTTTGGTTTTTCCTGACCCCCCTTTTTGTAATACACAATTTGTTCTGACCCTCCCCCCTTCCTACATACATCACCAATGTGATGACAATACATTTGCATAAATTTCTATAGCCCGCCCTTTTTCCTTGCATAAAATTTGGTGACCCCCTCCCCATTTGCACCAGCCCACTGGTCCCTTAGTAGCAACAGACTTTTTCTCTATTTTGACTGAGCAATTTTGAGTGTAGGTGCGTGTGTCTCATTGTCTTTTCCAAATCTGTCAAATGTAAAGTATGACAGACCTTGAGCTTGTAAAGCCACACAGCAGATCAAGTCAAGTCTATTTTGAATAATGGTTTCAGATCTTGTGCTACTTCCTTGTTATTAGTAAATTAAAGTGCACCCAAAGCCTAAAAACAGACCCATATGATACGATAAATAAAAAGGTAGAAAATGAGAATAATTATTTAGAAGTTATAAAATTTTTTAAACGTTTTCGACTACTAAGTCATCATCAGAAATGAAATTATGACCCATATGAAATCAATCCTTATGCTATTGGAAAACTGTTTTTCAAATTTTTTTTTGTTTTTTTAGCAAATTCCCGATTTTTAACAGTGCTTTAAAATTGCGAAAAAAACTGGGGTTCAGGCTCTTTCCGAGGTTGAGTACCGCGTGAACTGGGATTTGGCACTAGCAATATGTCATGTCATCATGGGACATCGATGAAGGCTATTTACAAAGAAATGTTTGTTTATAGCTATTAACCTTCCATGAAAACTAAAAAAAAACACCGGGTAGATGCGTTGTTGCAGAATTATAGTCAATTTTTAGAATATAAATACAAGAGTTTGTATGATGAATGTTATTGATGTCCTGTGATGACGTCACTTGTCCCAGTCTATCAATACACGGTCCTTGATCGAAAGGTCGCATTTTCAAATGGCATTTAAAAATTGGGAATAACTTCAAACAAAGAAATTTCTTCATTTTTCGACTATTTATGAGTATTACTTCAAATTAGGATAGGTCTGTTTTTAGGCATTAGGTGCACTTTAATGTGATATTAAAAAATTCAACACTTTCTTAGATAGAGGTAACAACTGGCTTCTAATACACTAAAGAACAACAAAATTATTAAAATCTGTACTTAAATTAAAAGAGTCATGCACAGGCTACAATACTCTATAAATTTTTTATGACTTTCAAAGATTGCTGTACAAACTTAACAATAAAAATCATGGACAATATCTTTAATATAGAATGATATAAACTTAAACTATTTCTTGATTTTCTCCTCCCTCTAAATATTTCATGTGAAGAAGTGGCTGTTAGTTGAAAGACAGTTGTGATGTCGTCAAGCTTTACCACCATTCCTTGTATAGCCATCTTCCAAAGCTGTCTTGCTTCATGGTCGTCTTTTACTAAAACTGCTGTGCGCGATTTGTATTTATAAAAGACATCTCAAAAAAATAACTCCCCAGAGTGCTACATTTTCAGCTAATCTTGGGAAATCTTTGTGTGCTTAATGGAATTTTTCGGATTTCAGATTCGTCCTACGAACGGCAGCTTCATCTGGTGGTCTGATAATGGTATATAACCAATATCCCTGATTAGACGTTAAGGAATTAATACGAATAAAACTCATTTTACAGGTCAAAAAGTAATGAATTTGGCTTCTACAACTGTGGTGTACAAAAATATTACTATTCATAAATACCGACACAAATATTCAATGGCATGAGAAGAAAAAGTTTGCGTTTCAAGGATACCAGAGCTGCGACGTGTAAAGCGACCAATAGTATAACACCATATACGACCAAAGCTGTGTATTCAGTAGTTGGTTCCACTCCAAATATGATCCTCATTTTTAAATCAATCCAGATATCCCAAGATCGTGAAAGATTGCAGGATAATTTATAACTTTATCATAAACATCTCTGGAACAGCCACAATCAAGAGAGTTAAACAAATATGAAAAAATGTCCCTTTTAAGATCCTTTTTCAAGATTTTCACTAATTTGTTCTACTTGTAACTTACCTTGAGAAACCAGGCTACTTTATCTTTTTATAAAATTAGCCATTTTGTGTGGAATATAATAATTAAAACAACAAATATATGTCAAATACCTACAAACGAAGAAGAAATACACTTTCTATAAGGCGTTCCTCGTGCGTGACATATCAAGACCAATGATGTCATAGATTAGTTTTTCTAACAACGTTTCTTATTTGTTTTGAAGGAAATCCTTACCTAAAATTCTGTTTGATTGGTCAATTTTTCACTCAACGTGCGTGACGAACAGCGACTAGTGATGTCATAAATAGATATTTCTAACAAAGAATCCTATTTGTCTAAACATGCAATCTTAACTGAGCATTTATTTGATTGGTCAGTGCCACAACTGATGATGTCATAAATCATTATTTCTAAGAAGGGTTCTCATTTGCTGATAGAAAATTCTAATTAAACTTTTATTTGATTGGTCAATGTACATGAAACTTATTGAATTTTTTAATTGGTTATTAGTGACATCCGGTTTTCCGCCATGATGTTGGGATATTACAAAGGCTTTGATTGGTGGAGGGGGTTTGTAACCGTTCGCAACACCGCGCGCGCATATCACTCACAGACCGTCGCACATTTTGCAAATTTCAAGAGCAAAGGGGAGAAGAGAGGGTCAAATTTGGGAATATTTCCAGGAGTTCACGAATATTTTCTCCCCTAGCGTCCTACCATGGAGTGCTCACACGTCAACCAATCTGTGAAAATAGGACCACAGCTTGTTCATAAGATTAAGACAGAAAAGTCAACCCACTGGACTTGTTCAGGTAGAAATGACCAGAACCCCAAAACCAAAACCTACTTTATGGTTTCAAATTTTATAGACTTTTGAAGGGGAGGTACTCATCTTTGAGACTTTTGTTTTTCCTTCTAGTTTGCCGGTCCTCAAAGAGTTCGTGGATTTGTCTAAAATGTGGGGCTATCAACTGTGGAAGGTGAATAAACTACTTATAGTCTGGGATAACGTCATTGTAATTTTTGGTGATCAAACTACACACACACTTCACATTTGTTGTGCTTCAATCTTTTCTGATTCAGCTTGTTAAGAGTGTTGTTTTGTTCTAGATACGTCAATGCTCATGCCAAACTTCACCACGAGAAAAACACCCATCACTGCTTGTGTCTTGATCAAAGTCTGGCTGCTTTTTGGTACGTTTTGTCAAGTTCTCATTTATAAGTGCTGTGAACCTTCTGAGGATTATTCAAATTTTCCGGTTCCAACAGTGAGTGCCCACTGATGTTGTGTTTTAGAAAATGAAATTCCTTGTTTTCTGCCCGTAGTTATTCGTGTGACGAATTCGTGATCAACGATAACAAAGCTGGGGACATACAGCGAATACGAGAGATGATATTAGAGCAACAACAGAATAGGTAAGGGGTCTCTACGTGAATTGCCCTCAGAACCGGCCCTTCATAATTGGATAATTTACCGATCAATATCCAGTACTTTATTGTTATGACCACAGATCACCCTATTTATCAATCATTTACAATAGGACGAAGTATTAGGGCGCATGGTTGGTATATTCCGCTTTAAATGCGGCTTATTTAGTTATGTTGTTTTGGGGGATGGTCGGCCATGTTGTGTCATGACCATCGTGCCGTGGGCGCCTTAATCTTGTGACGTAGACATTTTTATAATGACGTCAAGCATTCACAAACCAAGACAAAGCATGATATGGGAACATTTGGTAGTTCTAGTGTTAAATAATCTTTAACTTAAAGGACCTTAGGGAGGAGGATCGTTTTTGTTATTTGGGTTGCCTGTGGAATTTGTAACACAGGAATCCCAATTACTAAATTTCCTTACATGTCAAGTTCGTACACTTTTTAATAAGATTTTCAAAAGTAATGTGCTTTGAAGTTGAACTTTTTTCTCATATAATCAATTTACATGCTAAGATGAGCATTGTGTATTGGGTTGGCAGAGCAGTTGGTTTGTCAGAGATTTTTTAAAGTTACCAAAAAGGGTTTTATTTTTACATGAAAAGCATTAGAAGCAAAATGAGTTCTATATGTAGATGGAATTATGTTTTTGATGTCTGCTTTCATACTTTTCTGTACAAAAGTCCTAGAAAGCGCAAGATGGAAGATGAATGTAAACACCATACCAAATCAAAGAGGAGCTCTGAGAATGACGTGAGTAGAATTTATCTTTAGAGCAGATTTCATATGATTGTGAAAAGCTCGCAACACAAACATGGTCATGACACAGTCAAGGCATGGCCAGGCACATCAAAATTTTAGAAAACATCATGGTCATAGCAAGGCACACTTATGGCACTGACCGTGCTGTGACCTTTTCACAGTCATACGGAATCTGCTCTATTTGGACCTGATATATTGATAACATTCTTCCATTGGATGTTTTTAGCTAGACATTGTCCATCAGACAAGCATATTTCTGGCTCCCTACCACTCTAATTTTTATGATATTTTGATTTTTGTTGGAACATCATAGCAAGAAAATGTTGGAAGAGTGAAACAGCTTCCTGGCCTTAGGAACCTGGGCAATACCTGCTTTATGAATGCCATTTTGCAATCTCTAAGGTTTGTACAGTAATTGTCATAATTAGTATTGATTCTCATACTGCGTGCACCGTAAATTATTCTGTGTTTCCCACAAGGCAGTATCCATAGTGACACTTCACAGACACCATGGAAACTACCATTCCATCTAATAGACCTAATCATCTTGGGCATGTTTACCCATTTCAGACCACGTGTCATTCCCTTGAGAATATGATTCCTTGTCTGAGGCTCATCCATATTAATGTATCTTCTCAAGTGTTACCCAAAAACAAAGAATTTTGTTTCTCAAGGGATTGACATGCGGTCTGAAATGGGTTAAGGCTGATTTATAGGCTACGATTTGTCGGCCCAATTTTTGATAGGCTTTGTATGGAAAAACGAAAGAATCAGCCTGATTCTGAAAAATCTGTTGCACTGCAACAGATTTTTCTTGTGTCGGCCCAATTTTTGAAAGGAAAAAGAGTGCTAAAACAATAAAACTCACATCGGGCTGATAAATCGTAGCATGTAAATCAGCCTTTATGCCCAAGGTGGTTTGGTCTATAGAGGTTTTGCATGGCAGAAAGAATAACATTTTACATGAGAAAGAATTCAATCACTTAGGGAAAAGAGATTCTATTGTTCTGCCATGCAACATGGCTGCTGTCACGTGGTCATGCAAGACCTCTATTGGTGGAATATATATGGTGCAGAAGGTGGTCTTGGGAAATCCTAAGGCAAGATTTTCCCAGCTCTTGTCTTGTTTTTCCATTCAGTATCCATGGAAAAATCAGAGCCCCAAGACTTAGAATCTCTCCTGTTTATGGGTGGTACTACATGGGTAGTCTATGCTGTGGCTGCATTGGCTTCTCACCAGTGTTTTATTTTGTCATCTTATGTTTCAATTTGTTGATTTTTCTTTCTAGTAACATCCAGCCTTTCAGCTGTTACTTCAAGGAGCTCCCTGCATTTGAGCTTAGAGCAGAACATTCCCTCAATAAGATGCCATACTTTACAAGGAGCCGTAAACCAGACGAAGGGTAAGAAATATAGATTAATTTGCATGGATTTCAGGACAAAAGGGATCTAGAAATGCAGTAATCTACAACACACCCAGCTTTGTGAAACATTTGACATGAGAAAGTTTCTTGAGATGAAAAGCTGCTTTCTACTCTTGCAACTGAAACTACAGAAACTTGTGTGATGAACAATTTTCAAGACAAATGTAACAGGGCCTTTAGTCTTTAATTTTTTGGTCACTCTCTCCCCACCCCCCCAACAACACTTCACATCTTTGTCTTAAATTATATATGTTAATATATTGATCATTCAACTGACAGGTGCTTGGTGGAGGAGCTTCGCAAGGTTCTCTGTGCGTTATGGCAAGGTGGTGGGGTTAGCCATTCCCCTGATTCTCTATTTCATGTTGTGTGGAAAGTTGTACCAAGGTTTAGGTGAGCATTTTTATGATCAACAAGATTGCTTGTTTTTCTTATGGGCAACTGCCTATAATTTATATTCTCCCACTTCTTAATAATGGGAAGACCTAGAATTTCAATAATTTTATTATTTATTTCAATCAATCAAGGGCCTTTTATCTTTGATTACTCATATTGCTGTGTAATCCGCATATAGCAGTGTTGATAAATAATTCATGTCGGAAGTAAATTTTGAAAAATACATTTTAGGGACTGGTTATTGATAGGTGGGGGAGGAATGGTGCAAATAGGGGGATCAGCTTTTTTTAGGCTCTGCAAAAGAGGGGGCTAAGAGAGACAATGGGAAGTTTAGGGGGAGGGGTCACCAAAATTAATGCAAGTAAAACTCATAATGCACCAGCCCCCACCCCTCCCCTGTAAATAATGACCAGCCACTTATTGTATTACAGGGGTGAATCCAGGGGAGAGGTGCAGGGGGTGTGTACCTCCTCCCCTGAGATGAATATTTATAGTCAATTGTGGCTTTTGTTGCTCAAGTCCTGAACATAAATCAGCGCATCCCTCACTCAAAAAAAATCCTGGATCCACCTATATATTACATAACATCTCATGTACAAACATAGACTATGATTTTGTCAAGAGATTTTGCTACTTCAAATTGTGCTGAGACCCTTTTTGAGAATTCTTTCAGCAGCAAGACGCTGTGAATTTATACTCATTCCTTATTGGAAAAAGTACATATGTTGTGCTATGATTATGGTAGTAACTAATGAAAATATTTGTATCTTGTAGAGGATATCAACAACAGGATGCCCACGAGTTCATGCATTACTTATTAGATAGAGTGCATACAGAGCTGCTTCTCTCACAGAAAGCTTGCTTTGGCAGAGAAACCATAGTAACTGGAATATTTGGGGGAGTGTTACAGAGCGAAGTAAGGAAACTCAACATGCTTTCCAGGAGTTACCAATAGTTCTTTAGCTTATCATGTGAATGAGATCAGTTTTGACAAAACTCATCTACTTTGTCTAAGCAAGTATACAAAAAGTTTGATGAGCAACTTGTTATAAATTGTGTTTGTGTAGCTAATTTTAAGAAATGGCCAAAAGTTTAGGAAAATGGGTTTTAAAGTTCTTTAAAGAAAGGCACGGTCCTTATCAACATCACCCCATCACGCTCATGATAAGATCCAATTTAACAGTATTGATACCATTCTGTCTGATGAGCATTGTTCTCTTTCATTCCTTTAGGTGACGTGTTTGACCTGTATGACAGAGTCTAAGACACACGACCCATTTTTAGGTGAGTTACTTTCTTATTGCCAGTTATTAATTCATTCTTTAGCACTGCTAGCTGTTCAACCACGTATCCATCCATCCATCCATCCATCCATCCATTATTTACTAATTCATTAATTGATTAATTTATTCATTCATCAATCTTTTAAAATATTTAGTTGAGATCTTGTGAGTTTTAAAATCGTTCTTTCCTAAATTTACCCCATTGAGCTCCAAAAATGTGCTTTTATGCCTGAAAATAACTGATTAATATTTTCTTGCAGATCTTTCTCTTGAAATCCCACCTGAATATCAAAACAGAAAAGGAAAATCAAGAGAAAACCCATGCCAGTTACAAGGTGATTTCAATTAGCACTCCAGTTTTGTTAGTAATGATGATATTTATGATAATAATATTACAATGTTCATGCTGATGCTGATGCTGATGCTGGTGACAGTAGTGCTCAACCTTAGCAGTAGTCCACTAGTCTGTGACAAGTATAAATTGCCCTCTGGCTAGTAAAACGTTAGAACCACCAGCCAATGGGTTATCTCTTGGCTAGTGACTTCTCAGCTCTACCAGCCCAAGGGCCAGTGATTGACAATATGATAACATTGTTGATGATATTGATGATGATGATAAAAACTACAGTGATGATGATAATGATGATGATAACAGGACAGTGTTGGTGGTGGTGACGAAATGTTTGATACAATAATAACAATTCATAATTTTTAATACATAAACAAAGTTACTAATGATGTGTAATATGTTCCAGAATGTATGACTCATTTTGCGGCCTTAGAAAACCTAACAGAATCAGAGTTTTACATGTGCCCTAATTGTAATAAGAAACAAGAATCCACAAAAAAATTCTGGATAAAAAGACTACCCAATGTAAGTACTGCTGAGTTGATTTTTGAGTGGCTAAGTTTGCTCTCGGGTCTTTCAATAATGTATTCCTACTAATAGTAGTCGTTTGTCTATCTTATTTCTTTAGGTTCTTTGTCTTCAGCTTAAAAGATTTCGATTCCAGTCATTTCTAAGAACCAAACTTGAGACATATGTACAGTTTCCTATGCGTGGCTTAGACATGTCGTCATATGTGCTTCAGGTTAGTGTAGTTAACCAGGAATTAAGGGTGGCACAGAGGTTATACACTTGCCTCTCACCTCTGGAGTCTTGGGTTCAATTCTTGGACTCAGCATTTCATGTGAGTAGAGTTCTTGTTCGGTCTCTTCCTTGATTCAAAGGTTTTTCTCCAGGTTCTCCAGTTTTCCTCCCTCCACAAAACCCAACACTAAATTCCAACTAGAAGTATACACCAGCACTGATAGGCCCCCTGTTGCTTCTCTCTCTCTTCTTGAGATAGACTTTAGAAAGTATGTAATGACCCTGTGTTTCCAACTCCCTAATACCTAAAAAAAAACACTCCTCCCCCACCAACCACACAGACGAACTTACCAAGAATCATTTCTTTTCACTTGAAGGACAAAGAGTCCCCTAAAAAGCCAATCCTGTATGACTTAGCAGCCATCGTTGTACACCATGGCAGTGGGTGAGTCAGTCTTTATTCATAATATTGGTAGAGGCACCATGGGCTCTCTTGCTCCAGTGATTCGCAGTTGTAGGTTTCATTATCACTATCCACCTGTAGCTAGAGCAAGAGGACCTCTGGCCTGGTTATCGTAGGGCTGGATATTGCAGAAAAATTTATTATAATCCATAGATCCACTGCTCCATAGTTACTGCTGCTGTGTTCAACAAGCCCAAACATTTTATTGGGTTACAGCAACAAAACAAATGGTGATTACTACAAATTATATATGGCTTGGATGGATGTTTACACATCCACATGGTTCGTACAACCTTGAAAAGTCCTTGAATTTTGGAGTCTGCCTTGAAAAGTCCTTGAATTCGATTTTGCCTTAAAAAGTCCTTGAATACTGGGAAAAAGTCCTTACGAAAACGGAAATAGTCCTTGGATTTTATGGATTTGACAAATTTCACAATTATTTTAACAAAGGTTTAGGTAGCTTCCGACAAGGATTGCTGACATGTAATAGTAACACAATATCAAACAGAAACACTGCTTAGGATGGAGATAATCTATGTTGCTGTCCTTGAAAATTTAACATTTGCCATTGAAAAGTCCTTGAAAAGTCCTTAATTCTTTTCTCGACAAAGTTGTACGAACCATGATCCAAAGAATAGACTTAAACAATAGGGCAATAAAAACTAGGAATCTCTCTCTTAAATAGACAGAGATTTATGCAGAGGTTTTTGTCAGACCCGCCATATTCCTTTCGGAAAACTGTAATGCTCTAATCAGTGGGGCTATTGTTTGAGTGGAGTGGATCTATGAATCTTTTTAGCAAATTTAGAAAGATTTTTTACTAATTTTTTTTGTTTGTGTGTATAGGGTCAGTGCTGGTCACTATACAACCTTTGCTTGTCATGACGGTAATTATTTATAATTATTATAGTCATACTATTGACCTGTTTTTGTTAATACAATATATACATGGGGCATACCGGGCTTTGTAGTGTAGTATTGTGTTGAGTCGTTCTCTAAGAGGCCTTTTCTGAGATAGACAAACATGTTGCATTGTGGTCTAGAGCTAGAAAAAACCTACTTTATTTAAGTGCCTAGTCGTTCTAGCGCTTTCGCACTAATTGGGGGCACTATCACTCACACACACTACCACT
>JAAAQI020014014.1:0-18118 GCA_011800005.2 Stichodactyla mertensii | reverse complement strand
ATGCATCAGGCTCCGGGTATACTCTAGCCAGAAAAGGGGCTAAAATATGTGAAATTTTTCTACTAACAATTCTTTGCAAACAATTTCTAAATCTCACTACTTTCTGAATAACATCTACTTGACTACTTCAATTATCAAAAGAAGCCCAAATAATTAAAGACTATCTGTCTAATATGTATAATATCTAAGTTTGCAAAGAATTGTGGGTACATATGAATTTGAAACCAGCTGAGGGAACTAATTGCGCAAAGCATTATTGGAAAAATCTGCGGCCCTCACTCTTTGTTTTGAAAATTATTTTTTGCGTGGTCTTTGTATAATTCACTGATAAAATTTCACTCTATTCAATAGTTTTGGACGTTTCTAGGGCTGAAAATATCAATTCAATTTGGATTGAAACGGACTATGATTGGTTAAAAAACATATTTCCGCTCAGCTATTATCTTTTAACACCATTACCAAGCGTGACGTCACGCAAGTGTGTCCATTAGAGCATTAGTGTGATGTCAACATCTCAAAGCAGACGTCACACACTCGCACAGGTTTAGAGAGTTCGTACTTGACGATGGGAATCTGTTTGTCAGAACACTTGGAGCACAGAAGACGACCACAATGACGACTGCAAAGAGAAAAGAGTTTGACGTCAGAGCAGATTTCGTATGGCATAAGGTACGAACTTGGTGCCGAACGTTTAAGACCCCGTAACACTGCAGGTGGAATTTTCTCAGTAACTTGTCTCGCAGTGCTTGAAAATGAAGTGTTGCAAGTTGCCAAGGTGAGGTGTTGAAACTTGCAACGATTTTTTGCCGAGATAGGCTGGGAAAAACTTGTAATGTGCGCTTGCGCTCTTGGAAAATACGCGTTAAAATTGCGAGAAAAGGTGCTTGAGGGTTGCAGCGTTGTGAGACAAGTTGCTGAGAAAACTGCATAGTGTATCAGGGTGTTGAGCTATATGATTTCTCAACTACTGGACTCATGGATTACTTTTAGATAAGTGATACGGTATCCAACATGGTGCCTCATTACGTCTCGTACCTCATGATACGTTACCATACGTCTAACAAGTTTAGACTTTAGACATGACCTACATTTTAATCCTGGAACCAATAGGTTTTCCAACTTACCAATGATGCTTCCGCGTTTTAACTGTAAACTTGACTGAACATTCATGACAATTTGTACCATCAGACCACGGAGGCTCAGAATCTAACAAATCTACAGCGTCAACAAAACAGATACAACTAAGGCGAAGAAAATAATTACAACAGCCCAAGGAAAATAGTAATTGGCGTTTATATGTTAACAGATTAGCAAATCTTATCCTTTTTTCAGAAAAACGGAACGGACGCTATTTTCCCGTCAACTATTCGAACATGCGCAGTACACTTTTCGTATCAGAAAAGTAACCACGCCAAATCTCTTGCACAGGCAACCCACGTATATGCGCAGAATGAAACACCCTTAGATTGATTTATTTCCAATGGTTTTCTAAAATAAGACTTAAGTAACGACTTCTGCCTCTCGAAGTATAAAAGATTAGTGTCCGATTTGAGCCCGACTTACCTAGTAAAGAATAGAGTAATTTTGTGGTTGGTACTTCGGCGTTAAATATCGAAACTCCATACTTATTGACGGTAGCCAGGCTTCCACCAGCTCTGAGTAATTCACGACACAATCTAGCTGCACCATTTATATATGCTAAAAATAGGGCTACAAAAAATTACAAGGATGAGAAAGGTCATTTAATATGCTCCTGCTGCAACACTTATTACTGTACTAGTAGTGTTTGTGAACGGTTGAGACGATTAAAAGGATGCAAGAGAAGGATTAAGGAAGTCATCAACGGTAATGTTACGATATCGGATGAAGGCCCGAACACACAATACAGCTAGACAAAAAGCCATTTGAACGTCGAGACATTCCACACGACTGTAACATACCAGTGTTGCCGTCAGCATCCAGTGAGTTGATTGGATATTCAGGCATCGACTGTCGGAACAAATCAAATATGGCGACAGCGTTTTCCTTAGCATACTGGGCGAGCACGTGGAGGGGAGTTTGTCCGCGACTGGGAAAGAAAAAAAAGATCAAGAAATAAATCATCAAAATGAATAGAAAATGTATAAGGGCCGTACCATGTAATCAACCAAAAAATATTAAAGTGGGCTTGTTCAAAGAATAATATATTTACAGATTAGTGTAGTCTCAATCTCAGTCTACCTTGTATTGACTGCTTCTGCGTTAATAGAAGACTCCGTTAGAAGAACTCGCACGCATTCCACGTGACCACATTGAACCGCCACATGAAGGGCTGTAAAGGTAAATGATAAAAACAGAGACCATTTTTGGACAATTCTAAGAGTACACACTTGTCTGGAAAATACTGTCTAATTTCCCGGAATCCTATTTGGTCATTGTGTTTGTGGTTTTTGGTCACCGTTTCGTCTGAGTGTATATAGAGCCCTTGTATGACACGTCATTACATCTCACAGCTTCAAGTGTACTCTGTTCTGTTATAGAAGCACCCAAGAATGCCAAAAGCGCGGAAGAAGTGTAGGGAGAAACGCGTTCCGCAATTAGCTGAATGAATCACAGATTAAGTTGTTCTACTTGTGTTATAATATACAAAAAGGAATAACTTTCCTCCAAGTTCTTTTTATCCGGCAAAGCCAACATGATGACTCAATCTGTGCTATACTCTGATAGAGCACGGTCATCCGCCAATCAGAGCGCGTGTCACAAAGTGCCTATATTATAACGTATGATAATGTGTTCAATACATACCATTATTACCCTTCTCATCTACAGCGTCATGGTTGATACCCTCTCTTAACAAGGCACTGATAATAGAAGGATGCTTACTGGCCGCTGCCATGTGTAGAGCAGTCTGTCTGTGCTTATCCACGTCATTCACACGAGCTCCGGCTAACAGCTAAACAAACCACATGTAGTTAACACACTGGCTAGACCTTGACTAAATAGACCTTTTCGAATTCACAAAATACCTCTGTACGTCTAGTTTAAAGACTCGTTTTTGCAGGGTTAGCCTCATTTCGGTGTCAAAATATTCATAAATATACCAACAATAAAACGAAGGATAAACAACTAAAACAAGTGTCTTACCAAATGTCGTACGATAATTTCTGAGCCCAGAGTGACTGCAAGATGCAGCGGTGTTCTGTGAGTTGAGTCTTGTATGCGCGAGTTGACATCCGCGCTCACTCCAACTAAAAACAAAACTGTCTCGACGTCGTTGTTAAGAACAGCAGACTGAAGGAAATTGCGTCCTTTCGAGTCGAACTGAAAGAAAGAATATTTTGTTGATAAACAGCAAGTGAACCTTATGCAGACCATGTTGGCTGAAATAAAACGCTTTCCCTGCTTGTCCTCGCATTCAAACTCTTCTGAACGACTTCACCCAATCATGAACAAAGGTTTTGATTCTCACGGGAACAAACATGGCAATCACGTGACTAAGTCCATTGGACTTTTTTTCCTCCAAGACTATAAAAACGTGTGTCAAAACAAAAATGGCGGCCACCTGAGTTAGCGGGTTTAATTTTTAACCTCCCTCGGCGACCCCACGATGAATGGCACAGTAAAGGAAATCAAACTTCCAAGTTGAACAATACCAACACTTTCAGATAACACACCGACTTTCAGTTAAGTCTATGATGACTTATTCAAATTTGTACAAACTTGTACAAATGAGTCTTAAAAACAGCGGTTTATCGAATGTGAGAAGAGACGATAATAAAACGTTGTGCTTACCTGTTCAGCAGCACCAGGTTCGCGGGCCAAGATGGCGGCTGCTGCCTCGTGATCACGTGTACTCAAAGCCACCGCGAACGGAGTCTTCCCTGACCTGTCCTTGGCCGTCATGTCAAGATCAGGATGGCTTAGCAATAGGCGTGTTACGATTGGATGTTTGGTGGTGATAGCGATGTGTATTGGTGCACGAGCTTCTGAATCCTGCCGAGAAGACAAACATTCTACATTTAAGGAAGAAACCTTTCACATAAGACTTATATCGCCAAACTGCTATAATTCTATTCATGAATCTTCTAATGGCCTTGTTTTGGACACTGACAGTGAAAAAAAACAACGGTACGGACGTTTCGCGTCCATGACGTTTCACAGTCACACGAAAACTTATCTAAGAAAAAAACATTTTCCCGACGGAGGTTAAAACCCAAAGACTACTTACTTTGCTGTTAACATTAGCCTTGTGTTCTACCAGACACTGTACAACATTGTCCAATCCCGCTGCACACGCCAGATGAAGGGGACTTAGCCCGTCCCACGCCTCTACGCCGCCGTCACCGCCCGGGCCTGGTCGACGAGGACTGGAAACCATTGACAATCAAATAAAAAATCAATCCATCAATTGAAAAAAGTTATTTATCGGTTCTCTTTTAAAACTTCAGAAAAATAGCTACAGTCAAGATTCTAGGTACGGACACCTGTGATACGGACACCTCTCTATTACGGACAACTGACTCCGTCTCCTCGGTGTCCGTATCAGAGAGGTGCGACCCTATTTATGCATATACCAAGTGTATGGTAAGCCAGTCATGTCTTACCTGTTAAGATCACAGTAACTTCTAATCAAGAAACAAGCAGCTTTCTCGTCTCTATCACTGATAGCACGGTGGAGTAGAGACTGGGTACAACCATTAGGACCCATGTTCCACGCGTCTGGATCACAACCGTGAGTTACCTGGGAATAACAATGGTGTGACGTAAGACATGCAATGTCAGCCATGAGAACTAATTGGTTAGATCTAGGGGGGGGGGGGGTGTTACTAGGGACGGAGGTAAAACGTCGTCGTTTTCACGCCGACTTTCCGAACATGCGCAGTATCCTTTTCGTAAGTGTCATCTTCCGTTCTCGTTTCCAGTGCCCGCCTTGATTTTATTTTCAATGTTATGTTAACCAATCAGAAAACATGGGCAACTGGATCAACCCAGAGCCAAAAGGAACGCGAGCTCTGGTAATGACAACGTGTCGGTATTCACGACACTTAATCAATTGTTATCCGAATGAGTATCGATCTTGATAGACCCACTTACTAGTGTAGATGCCACGTCAGTCTGACCACTTTTCAGCGCAATCCACAGAGGACAGTTCCCATCCTCGTCACAGGCATTCAGGTCTGTTTGTTTTGAACACAGAGCGTCGACTACGGGCTGTAGACGGCACTGGATTGCAAGCTGCAACACGGAAATGTTGTCCTTGGTCCTAGAAATAAAGATCAGAAACTCACAAATACTGAATTGGGGAAAGAAATTATTAAGTGTTTTATTAAGTTGCGACGTAATTTAGGTCCAACTTTTTAGGAAATCCGCAGTCGCTCCTGCGCCTGTAACAAACAGAACTCTGTACAACAGTTCTTGCTGTGGAAAAACTTTTACAAGACTGGTTTTCATTTTTGACCCGCAACCAAGTCGCCTTTTTATATGAGTGATGTCACACTTTAGAGCTCTAGAATCACTTTGCATGGTTGATTCCATTTTAGGAATTTTATTGATGCATTAAAGAATTTTCTACAATTCTCTACATTGCTTAGTTAATCAAGATCACTAGTCTGTATATTTTATCGCTTGTAGCTACGAAAATTTTTACAAACCTCATCCACTAATAGGTCCTGGAAATAGCTCAGAAAGTAGCAGTGTCCAATTAACTTTTGAAAATGCGTTGCCTTAGAACTAGAACGCAAGACTGGGAATCCACATTTCAGACCACGCGTCATTCCCTTGGGTATCGTTTCTTTGTTTCTTGGAAACGCTTAAGAAGACCATTAATATGGATGAGCCTTAAACAAAGGATCTCATTCTCAAGGGAATGACATGTGGTCTGAAATGTCTATTAAGGTTGCAATGCATGTGCATGCATGTTAGCGCATGCGCATTTAGCTGAAAATGTCACTTAAGCTTTGGCCAGAATTTTCGAAGATGAAACCTGCAGTTCTCACTATTCTATCAAACTATTTTTTATCTGTTAGTTACTCTTAGCCTGCTCAACGATTTTCGAAGAGCTGACGTCTTGAATTTTACTCAGATGAAAGTCGTTCTCAACGTTGGCTTCAAACTGTTTTGGTTTCTTGTCGCTACCTCGCAGCGATGGTCCAACCTTGGTTGAAGTCTTTCTTACCAGATTAGGGCAACACCTCGATAAAACCGTCCTCAAACCTTTCCTGAAGTTCTCATTGAAGATAAAATAGGTGCAGGGAGTCAACGCGCTGTTCAAATGCGCTAAACAGTACTGCAGGAACAAAAGCCTACAAGATAAAAAAGGTTTGAACTCGTAGAGGATCGGGTTAAAGAAGTATGTTGCCCAACACATGGTAAACGATAAGACTACAAATAGCAAGACCTTCACGATGCTACGCTCTCGTTTTTCGATGGCTCGCTGATGAGTTGAAATCTGATTTGAAGGGAATCTTTGGCGCTTCAGGCTAACGATAAGAATGGTATACAAGATCGTCAGGATGCAGAGAGGAAGTGCGTAGAACATTGCAAAAGAGAAATTTCGGTAGATGAGATCGACAGCTTTACTCCCAAACGAGAAAAAACAATGGACCTGTCCATCAAAATGGGTTAACTGAAGACCAAACAGCATTGGCGAGCGTATTGCCATGGAAACTAGCCATATACCAAGCACAACGAAGGTTGCTATGCGGGTGGTGATGAGCCTCCTTAAAGGATACCGAACCGCAAAGACGCGCTCTAAGGCGACGGACAGCATACTGAATACTATGACACATATAACTACTTCATGCAAGTAGGGCACTATTTTACACAATACTAGCCCTGCCTTGTTGTCTAGGTGCCATTGGAAACCATGAAAGGCACTGACCACCATTCTAGGCATGTAAAAAACGGTAATAAGAATATCAGACATCGATAAATTCACGATGAAATAGTTGAATGCGATTCGCATACGCTGGACGCGATAAACAATGACAACTACAAGGGAGTTTGCCACAATCGAGACTGACATAATGGCAACGTAAATTAGAAGTTTACCAATGACATCAATGTTCGTAATAGTTCCTTTTGAGCAGACAAGTTTTAGAGCGTCTTCTTCTTCGGTGGCGTTGCTATAGTTCATGTTGAGAAAGACCCGGAATTTCTAAGGTCAGTTTTCTTGGTATTTCCACACGCTGTCAAGGAAATGAACCAGCTGTTATCATGTGAATCTTCAAGTAAACCTGTAAGAGAGCTGGTTTGAGTCGTTGAGGCGAGATGAAACTCTGAGACGATTGAAATTGTTGCTGACTTTTTTTAGATTCGGCGAAACGCAGGAGGGAAAACGATGAATAACCAGTTAGAAAGCTCCTGCAGAGTAAGCAACAATGACATCACATGGAACAAAGTTTTGTTCAGCTTATTCGGCTCCCACGAATTTGAATTGTACCTCGTCTTTTTTGACAATAAATGCTTCTTCATCTTTATCGAACTCTTCCAAAAGGTCGGTCTGAAGTTTTAGGATATAAGAATCGATATGACTTCCTGGAATTCAAGACTTCTACCATGAAAAAGACAGGACAGCTTAGAACTGATTCCTACTGACGTGAATTGTAATAGTTTTCCAGTCTCGTAGCAACGGTTTTCTTTTGCTTTTGCTTCTTTTTTCTTAAGGACAATTCGAACGACGAAGGATGCTTACATGTAGTCTATATCTCTCGTTCAAGCCTTTTGATTCACAAAACCGTTTTTCGATGTTATATCGTCTGTGAAAATAAATTACCTTGAGAGCCAACTAAACACTTTTCGCTTCCGTTTTGGAAGAACACCAATAAACAGCAAAATTAAACTGTTAATGAACAAACAAAAAATTCTCACTCCACTCTCAATCTAATGAAGAAAATAGATAAAAAATTATTCGTTTACGAAGAACAATGATGAGCCGAAAGCCCAGGAAATAAAATATCATCGCAGACGAAACACTTTGTTTATCTAAAGATAAATACCAAGACATTCGGGTAACTAATCTCAAATAATGTTGGAAAATTTGGAGCAAGTGTATTCCTAAACTTGGCGGTATTTTTTTTTTTTTTTTGAATGTGAAAATGGAAAATAAATAAATAAGAAAATAATACTTCTAAAAGAATAAGGAAAAAGGAAATTCAACTGGTTGCACCGCATTATTTTTTGTCCATACACTTTCATTCTCAAATGGAAAAGTAAATTTTGTTCATGAGATGAGAATAAATAGGATTGACATTTTAATTTCTGTTTTAACCAATCAATTAGTCTAGCTGGAGTGCTCTCATTCATATCTAACAAAATTGGCCGAACAAATGAACCACAATTCTGAGATCGCTCGAGAAACAAGAGAGCAATATTCGATTTTAATTTTGTTAAAGATATTTTTACTGATTAATTTTTTTCAACCCCGATATTTAATCTACAATGTGATTCTCTCTCTCTCTCTCATTCATTCTCTCTTACACCAAGTCTACCGACGGGTGGTAGAGCAGATTTCGCTTGAAAAGCTAGCGGCATTATCGGTGCCGTTACCGTAACTTCGCGATGTTTTCTAGAATTTTGACGTGCTTTGCCGTGCCATGACTATAACACGACCGTGTTCGTGCCGCGAGCTTTTTACGAGTCGTACGAAAACTTTCTATGAAATGACAGTCTAAGGTAGCAAGATTACTTGGGGGGAAATGGTTTAGAAATTTTTAGTATTTGATTTGGTGCTTGTTAGAAAAAAAGCAAAAATGAAAAAGAAAGAATTAAAAGAAAGAAAACTGGGGGAAAAGAAAGAAAGAAAGAAAGAAAAGAACTTCACCCCCCCCCCAAGAGTTTTCTTAAAAACTGAGTTAACGAAAAAATAAGAAATACGAAGAAATTGAATCTAATGATCTGAAGGTTAATAACAACGCTTGTTCAATATTAGTCCAGACACTTCCTATAAACCTTTCACCGTCAAATAAAGATCAACAATCGCATGGCCAAAAAGTGTTTATAGAGACCAAGGGATGTGTTATTAGATGCATGAGGAACTAGGCAAATACGATTCATCTTGGGGTAACAATAACGCAGAACGCGTAACTTTAACGCCGTTTTATCAAACCACGGATAAAAAAAAAACAGACTCAAAAATTTATTTCTTTTGGGGGGAAAAAAAAAAAAAAAAATCTGGCATTGATCCCACGCCATTTTCAATAGAACAATGCTTTACAAAAATAACATTTGTTTTTAATTTCTGTAGAAAATAATTCTGTGGAATATTGTTGGATTATCACACTTTCGTGGTCAACACTACGTATTGATCTTACGCATGCGTAGTTGTTTATAAGCAAAAAGATTGTATTCCTGAGCCTGCGGTCTCCGCCAAGAAGAAAACCAGAAGCTATAGGCTACTCCAAATGACACTTTTTTTCTGAAATAGTTTGCAAGACAGCGCGGCTTTCACTGGTCTCCCGTTGCATGTGAAAAGCGACTTCCGGGCCCAAAATGAAAAGCGGTTTTGTAAAGATTTTTCTAACGTTTTTCTTCATAGCAGGGTCAGTTGTTATACAAAATTTGTATTGTCGCTGGTCTTGGTGATAAATAGCCCGCCACTTTAGATATTTTAATTGAGTGATCGCACACAATAAGACCTGAATCGAGGCTCTGGGGAAACAATGAAGTAACCATCATCATTCTTTTGTTTCCCCGGAGCCTCGATCCAGATCTTATTGTATATCTTTATTAAGTGGGCTCTTGCTTTAATTTTGCATATTCATTTCAGCGGATTTTCTGAGAAAATAAACCCGGAAATACGTCACAACGTCAAAGTTATATACGGATATATGCACGTAGATTAACCATTCAACATATTCGAATCCAACGACTATTACTGTAACGTACCTGATATTGATATCAGCACCATGGTCCAACAGGAACAACGCTGCTCCGATATCCAGTCTCTCAGTTGCTTTATGCAGTAAAGTCATACCGTTAGAGGTCTGGGTATCGATACCCGCCCCAGCTTCCAGGAGACGCGCAGCCACTTGGTATTGTCCAGTCCATAAGGCGAGCTCTAAAGCTGTTTGTTCCTCTGAGTCTGTTAGAGTGAAATCTGGTACGACCAGGAGGCGACCACCTCGACCAAGACTGTCTGTGGATTAAAGAATCGATTTTAATCGATTATGAGATCCGAAATGGAACAAAACGCAGTGATGCAAGGGAATGAATCTGTTGTGTGTGCAGTGCACAAGGGAATGGTCGTGTGTACGTAGTCTGAAATGGGACATGAGCCACGCTGAATTGTTCTATTGTTTATACAATGCTCAAGGGAATGTTCACGTGGTCTGAAATGGAACATTGAGCCAAGGTAGATGGGTCTAATGAACACTTAAAATGCCAAAGGGAATGATGTGACAACATATTTAGAACTAGTTAATAATCAAACAAAAAACACAAACCTTGAAAGTCAATGAAACAGTTGACAACGTTTTCGTGTTTGTGTGTGACAGCCACATGTAAAGGTGTTCGCCCATGACAGTCAGCGATAATGACAGTAGCAAAGGGATCTTCGTACAGTCTTTGTTCTTGAATGAGTTTATTGATTTCGTCCTCTGTTGGCTCTGGTAGATTTTTTTCATTGATGGTTTCGTCTTCAGAGCTCTCCTCGGGTTGCTCTTGACTCGGTTCTGGAAAAATTTCAACAGCTTAATTAAACCTGAAACACAACCACAATGACATGGAAGCAACAAAAACAGTAACAACGCAACAACAGCACCAGCAACATTAGCAACAACAATGACAACCAACACAGCAACAACAACCGCAACAACAAAGACGACGGCAACAAAAACGATTAGAGTAGCTTCAAAACAGCAACAAAAAACGACAACAAAAACAGCAAAAGCAACAGTGACAACAACCAAAACCGGAACAACATCGGCAACAGAAAACAACAATTAATAAACAAAGTAAAGACAGCAATAACAGCAGTAAAACGAGCACACAAACAAATAAGCACACAAACAAGCACTAAGACCAGCAACACATAGATGATAAGAGTTTTTCCATCAGACTTAAAGCACCTTTTCCTTCTCCATAAAACGGGTTTGCCCCACCAGATGCTGCAGAAGCCGCAGACTCGGCAGCTCTGATATCCGCAAGGAATGGATTGCTTTCATCAGAACCAAACGAGAAGCTTCTCTGATCTTCATCGAAGGGGTTACTCACTCCCAAATCTTCTTCAAAGGGGTTCGTCTTGACGACCGAAGGAACAGAAGCCATGGGCGCTTGTTTTATAACAGCATTCGTTTTCTTTTTCTTAGTCTTCTTCTTTTCCATCTCTTTAGCCCGTTTCAATGCCTTGTCTTTTTGTATTTGTTTGAACAGTTCAATGGCTCTTTTCCTGGATTCAAGTTTTGCACGTCCTCGAGCCGTCGCGCGCTCGGATGCTTTGATGCGTGTTTCGTCTGTAATGGCCGTCTGTGAATTCGGATTGGCTCCACTGTAAGGAAAATGCATTTAAACGGTTAACTAAGAGGCTTTCAGACGATGTTGTCATACCTAGAAATGCGCATTGACAAAACGCCCGAAAACAGGAAACAATGTTCGTTGACTACTAAACTGTGAATTCAATTCCGTTTAAGCTTACGCGCGCAATATTTGATAAAAATATTTTAGGAATAATGATGGTGATTTCTAAATTTTGCTTTCGAAACGAGAGTTAAGGCGTGCACACGCAAAGGATTCAACAGTTCTGGAAACAAAAGAAACAGAAGTACTTGTACTAAACCCTGGAAGATGGAGTCTGATGCCAGACACTCTTAAAAACTGGTTGAATCCCGGTATGAACTGCGTTACGCAGTTATACATAACGTGACAAGCACAGTGATTAGCAATGCTGATGACACAAGATAAAAATGTCTGCGCATGCTCTAACCTGTATGCAAATTAGCTAAAAACGTCATCGTACTATTGTAAAAATATGCAAATTTTACTTTTGCACTCGTCTTACAACTGGACTTCAGAAAATGCCAAAACTCAAGGTCAGTTCTTAAAACTTAAGGCTAACTCTTACATATGTTCTTTATTTATAAGATATCTTGGTCCCACAAAAGTATACCACCGAAAATTTTTGTATACTAGGAGAAAACGAACATTCCTTTTCACACTCTTTTCACACATTTAGACTCTCTTGAATTCTTGGAAACGTGCTCAAATGCACGCATGCACAGACGTTTTTTCTAGTGTCTATGCTAATTGCAAACCAAGTTCGAATACGATACTCAAGTATGTGGATTTCGATTTAGTTACCTGTTCAATAACTCTGTTACCAAAGTAACCATACCGTTTCTGCAAGCCACGTGCAGCGGCGTTTCCCCTGCCTTGTTTATGTGATCCGGCTGTTTGCTGCGTGACGCAAGAAAGAGCCCAGCCTTCTCACGGCCACTTGAGGCCGCCATGTGAAGTAGCGAGTCACCTGGAAACAAGGATTAGAATTAGAAAAGCGTGTATTCACCATCTTCACTGTAAAGGCATCCTGTAAACCATATCTCTGTCTAATTTCAAACTAGTCCTGCAATACTGGAACTCAACATTTCCACAGCGGTTTATGTGCTAAAACTTTTTTCAAAAAAGCGTTGAAATGGTTTCCTTGACGTGATGGGCTATCAGATGAGAAATGGTTCAAACTTGCAAACGGCGCAATTTAGAAATAAAACTGACGAAAATCCTCATTAAAAAAATTGGTAGTTTTTCAAGGTATAATTATCAGACTACACAAAGAGTCGCACTTTTTTCGAGGAAAAATGAAGAACTTCCTTGTACGGCTCTTTCTTTTAACATATATTAACCTTATTTACGAGTAATAGCTGGTTCAAAAATGAAATTACCATCATCGTCAATGAGAGCAGCTATTTAGCAACGGATAGCAACGCCCTCAGGGTATGGGAGCCGAGAGTTTTGTCTGCCCACCTGTTACAGTATTGATGGTGTCAGCACTAGCGCCATGGGACACAAGCTTAGCTGCGAGACTGTCTTCATCCATCGGATCAAAATTATCATTACAGCACAGCGACAACCACAGTGGAACACGACCTTGATTATCACGTAGCTCTAGATTCAACCTGAGGAGGAAAATATGAAAATAGACGGAATTTTAGCCTGTAGCCTAACATCTACCATCTTGACACACTCTTCCCTTCACTTCCTGTCAGGCTTCAATAACCTTCCGTCACGCAACACACTCGATGCTACATCACTTCCGGTCAAATCTAACATCTCCGTCACGCAAAAGTTACTGCATCGCTGCATGACTATCTCGGCATTACGGCATCGTCTCTCTTCGGCGGATATTGAACTGACTTCGTCCGCTCCTACAAGTCTTCTCAGGACTTGCAATTCTCAATAATAAGAGAAAAAACAACAAATAAGAAATACCTATTTTTCTGGAGGAGTACATTCAAGACCTGTTCATTATTGGCCTCGATAGCTCTGTGTAGTGGAGTTCTGAGGAGAGAAAAAAAAAACACTTGTTATAAAAACACAAACTGTAGCAATTGTATTCCAAAAGGAGTTCGGTTCCCATGGATTCGAAATCAGCCCTTGCCGTCTTTGTAAAATGCGACAAAAAATAAACAATTTGTTGCTCGTGCACTTGTTTACGCTATGAAGAATTATGCTATTAGCAACAGGGAAAAAAAATGACAGTAACTAGGTAATAAATTAATGAAAAACATTTATAAGATACTCTGTTTTTCGTATGCATTCGCTTTTTTCCAGCCAATTTTCCGAACGTGCGCATTAAAGTTTTCCAAGGGTCGTACGCACGTCGACCACACGCTGTTTCCCGCCTAGATTTGTGCAACCCTTCGGAAGCAGTAATGGCGACAAAAAAGGACATTTCCAGTCACTATCTTCAATTTTTACCTTCCTCCTTTGTCCTGGGCATCAGCATTGGCGCCATTTTCGAGTAACAGAGCAGATATTCTCGTCATGCCTTCAGCAGACGTCATTTTGGCGGTATTACTATCAGCTGTACCCATGGATGGTGACCAAGGTCTGGTGAGAGAGAAAAACACAGCTTGAATATTACATTGCTCGCCAGGTAAGGCACAGTTAGTCGCATTAAATTACGCGTACAGTATTCGGTTTCTATATCCAAATTAAAATTGCGAATGAAATGGTTTTTAATACGGAAAATTCACTTTATTTAATCGTTTTGTTTCTAAAAACAATCGCGACTCTCTCCAATAAACAACTATTTCGTAAACTTACCTATAAGAGGCAGCCAAATGCAGCGGTGTGACATGTTGACTATGATTAGCAGCGTTCACATTTGCACCATTCTTGATCAAGAAGGTAGCTGCAAACTCGTCACCTTGTGTGATAGTCTTGTGTAAGAGACAGTCGCCATCAAGGTCTGGTTTGTTCACATCACAGCCGTTTCCTACCAGGCTTTTAGCAATACTTTCAAGCTTTTCTGTCAGGGCTATTTGTAAGGGAAGCTCGCCTGTTGCTGGGTCAATTTCATTGACTTTTTGAGAAAGCTGGAAGATTGGGAAGGAAAAAGCAGCATTCATCTACGTGTTTCTTGTATTTCTTCAAAAGAAGAATAGACGCATCCCTGATATTTACTGTACCGAGTCAAAGGTCTAAATCAAGGGAGTGTAGGAGTGAAACGAAAACACCTTTACTGAAAGCAACAAGAAGTGGACATCAATGGACACATTCTGGATATTTTTAAAGAACCTTTTACAATGCAAGCGGCTCTTCCACACGTTTCACTACACACACACCCACTACATTTGAATAACAGACAACACTTGACACCCATTAAAGAATTCTGACTCAAGACATAGCTTATATAAAAGATCCTTAAGATTTTATGAAAACTAAATGCAGAATATCACATCCAGTTTAAAATCAACTTACTTGTGAATTAAATTCAATCAGAAACAAAAAGAGCACATCTTCTCTGTGATGTCTAATTGCCAGGTGAAGTGGATAGGAGGACTTGGATTTGAACATTTCATAAAGTAAAGGAGCACTGATGTGAACAAAGTCTTCTGTCTTCAGATCATGCTACAGTTCAACCAAAGAAATAGAGAAAGCACAAAAGCATATGAGGTTATTTTCACACAAAGTTGTATAGTACAGTGTATAAACTTTATAGTACATCATGGAAAAAGGTGGGGGACCTTGTAATCTTTCTATGACCAAATACAAGTTATTTTCAAAATACACTTAATTACTGCAGTTAAGAATTACTGTACCAGCTATAACTGATGTCAGGAAATACCTATTTAATCCTAAAGCCAAAAACACTGATTATCTCTCCCTCCTCTATAAGGTTTTCATCAACATCCAACAAGATGACACCTTAACAGAAAACCATAAGAGTTTGCATTTCAACTCATCAGCAAAAAGGTGGTCCACATGTATTAACTTCTTCAAAAAAACAGTCTTTCACTGAAACTGAATTAAGTTAGAAACAATAATATAATGTTACACCTTACCCAGTGACTGGATATAATCTCTGCACAGTATTTCTGTAATTCTTTAGCACCAATGTCTTCTGCTGTTTGGTAGAACTTGATGCAGTTAGACACAGTAACAGAGGACATCAGCATCTTTTCACACCTAGGTTTCACAAACATTCCTTTTGATGAAAATTTTTTGAGGTCTAAAAAATATATCTATGTACAGTAATAAAAAATTTACCAGATTATTTCCCATTCCAGATCCCATTTCATTCCCTTAAGTATTACTTCTTTTACTGATACATGTAAATAGAGTTTAGAGAATGGATTGAGTAGATATACAAATGTAGAATTCATAACTCCACTGTTCCACATTACATGTACCGTAATTAGTTACTGTTACTACAGCCACATAGTGAATACAGTCACAAAGTTTCATCCTATACCAGTAATTGAAAACAGATGAAATTCAGAACAGTTGGATTACCTGTGTCTTAGGTCCTTCAGCTTGTACGTGTTAGCAGCTTTGACAAGTTGAATAAGAAATGACTCATCCTTGGGGATGGTGGCTTTGTCAGTGTAAACCCACTTCATTAGAGTCAGGCCTACATCTCTGCTGATATCTGATACAAAGCAAAAACACACAAAGTTAATTCCTAACTGTACATGACTCTAGCTTGCCTAGCAGTGCTTCAGGGGTGGGGGTTGGAAGGGTACTATGCAAGCTAACAAGACTCTAGCATTCAAATGATAGTATTGATGTGAACAACAACTCTGGTAGCCGTAAACTATGATTAAATGTCTAAGCAGAATTGGGAAGGAAGTTGGGAAGGATTTGTAATCTTTGATTATTTCATTTTTTTATTTGTTTAAATTAAACCAGACAAAACACAAACTGTCAGACAAGTTAAACCTTCAAGAAAAATTAATTACTAACATAAAAAAGAACATTTGCTAATTCATTGTCTTACCAGTTAACTCCAGCTCACTGACTTCATTAAGATCTCTTTTACACCAGTGGTCACTTCTGGCAGCAAGAACAAATTTGTGTGCTTTGACTTCCTGGCCATCAAATGACACTGTAATGTCACTAGAAATTTAAAACAACTTAATTTTAATGACTAAAGCTTGGTTCTCATATGTCAAGAGAATCTTAGACAGTTGGGCATTTGATATCTACTAAAGTGTCTCAGATATTCCAGGTTAAAGAAAACATGATGAAGTGACCATCTGCAGTGTTACCCAATTATGTCTCATAATATAAGTTATGAACTGCAAATTGGCCAATGAGAGGGTGTGAAATTACCTTGCCATATAATAAATAGAATTATCAAACCAATCCAGATGGTTGAGGATGGCCAGTTCATAACATTTTTATTACAGCATAAATACTGAAATTCCTGACCATCTTGGATTTTCTCCTCTCACTGCAGACAGGAGAGGGCTACAACCTTTCTTATACTGAGTTGCTAATTCCCACAGCCCTTTCCCACTCCACTCCCTATTGAAAAAATATGTTTCCCCACACACTAATCTTATACACTGCTTTCTCACATCCTAAGCATTTCCTTTTGACTCATTCGCATCAAATGTGAGGGGCATTTGTGCAGTGAAGAATCACAGATTGACAAGAAAGAAAATACAAAAACATTAAAGCGGTATTCATATATATTACATATTTTACATTTTTTTCATTATTATTTTTATTATATTATTATGAAATATAAAAAACCACTAATTTTTCATGTGGTTGATAATTGGACGTATTTAATTCATTCTACAATTCTGCACCTGTATAAATCCTTATCGTATAAATCAGCCACAGTCTTTAGAAGCCTACTGACAAAAGTATTCTCGTTCACTTGTCCAGACGAGGCGATCGCCACACTGTACTTTTGTTCCATATCGATCATCTTGTTCTGTAGTTTGACATATTCCTCTCGCAACAAGCTAAGATGCCTCTCCAGTTTGGCCACTTGCCCTAGCAGTCATAAAGTCAATTCAGGATTTGATCTCTGTGTAATCCAAGCAAGTTCTTGCTTGCCATGTGCCACCGTATGTATGAGTTTGTAAGGTACTTCACTCACCCCAGAAACACGTTTACAATTGGGAGAAAAATGTCGAATCACCAAAACAAAAAGTTCGTAACAGAGGAATATAAAGATGTTCATCAAAATAACAAAACGTTTGATAAGTCAGATTAATAATTTCAATTTTTTTAACGTTGACTCCATTCAACTCGCTTCCGTTGCTGCTGATTAAACTAATCCTGATCAAAACAAGCTGTAAAATCGATCAAATGCAGGATCATAGGAGAATGAAAATTGTTTTTAGGTCGAATTGCTACCTTTCATTACACGAATAAAACAATAAAAATTAAATAGAAAGCGCTGAAATACCGGTCGATCACAAAGAGTTCAATAAGATCAAAACACTTACCTTCGTCCGCCATGTTGCTTTCATGTGCTAGATCCTAGTCTTCCGCGGCCTTAGTTTAGCCCCTCCCCCTCCCTAACTAAAGATGTGTATCTCCCCACACTTTTGTCTTTAAGGTGGCTCCATAGTATTGTGTCAAATGAAAAGCGAGGTAACAAACTTTTGTTATGAAAAGTTTTAAAAAATTCACCGTGGAAAACTTGAGTTTTTAATTTTTTAATGAAAAGAATGGCCTTCATCAT
>JAAAQI020013903.1:0-19869 GCA_011800005.2 Stichodactyla mertensii | reverse complement strand
TTACGCGCGCTTTGCGCGACACTATCTACTTCTTTGCTTCTGTGAGTCCAAGAGAGGTCGACTTGGAGCAAGTCTACTCTATGAGCCGAAAGCTTGGGATTTTATCAATAAAAACTCAACATAGAAGAAGCATAAAAACGACTCAATTGATGAATCCTCGGTACCGTTAGTGCCAAAGCATGTAAATTGGAAATCTGTAATTGGTCGTAAGTTAATCCAGGGAGAGCTAAGACTGCCGGAGACAATTTGGAATATTCCAATTCATTTGCCCTATTTCATTATGACGTCACAGCTTGTTTATGAGGGGACAGAATAGAAATTTGAACAAGATTCACTATGTTAATAAAAGTTTTCTCTCAAATTGTCTGCTTTCCAAATATGAGAGGTACTGATGTTTTTAAAACATACAATATTAACTGTTGGTGGCTGTTACTGCTTTTATAGGCTCTAGAAAACAAATTTAATATCGATTTGCATTGTGTGGTGCTACTAGTGTTTTTCCCCCTTCCACGACCATGATCCTCGGTTCCATCATTGAAATAAAAGATTAATTCGACGCGACGTCATAATGTAATAGGGTAATTTACAGAGGGACCAACCTTTGTATAGTTGGCATAGAGCAGTTTTTGTATGATTGGGAAAAACGCGGCAAGACGAACGTGCTATGCCGCGTCGTGCCGTGCCGTGTCGTGCCGTGCCGTGCCGTGCCGTGCCGTGCCGTGCAATGCCGTGCCGTACCGTGCCGTGTCGTGCCGTGTCGAGCCGTGCCAGTGATACGGTGCCATGTCAAAGCATTTTCATTGAA
Source organism: Stichodactyla mertensii (assembly GCA_011800005.2). Classification (NCBI taxonomy): domain Eukaryota; kingdom Metazoa; phylum Cnidaria; class Anthozoa; order Actiniaria; family Stichodactylidae; genus Stichodactyla; species Stichodactyla mertensii. Next base: position 19,064 of record JAAAQI020013903.1, on the reverse strand, counting down.
TGAACAGTGATATCGCGCGCTGTTATTGGCTCGACGGAGTAGTCACTTCCATGATAATTGTGCCCGCATGCCATAACGTTTCACAGTCATACGAAAATTGCTTTATTAATTTTACACATGGGCCCGGTTGTTCAAAGCCCGATTAGTGGTAATCCTGGGTTAACTCTTAATATAACCTATAGAGAAAACCCAGGATTAGAACTAATCAGGCTTTGAACATCCGGGCCCTGTTTCAAAAAGGTTGTTGGCGGAGATCTGAAATCTGAAATCTGAGACCGAGAGAAACTGAGAACACGAGCTATGAATTTATTTTGAAATTAAGTTGAGTTAAATTATGCTTTATCTTTTTTAGTAGTTTGCAACCAGTAAATAGCTAAATACGACACCACCTTTGAGCGATGACCTGCGCTGGTGAAATATCTGGCTTAGATTTTAGATTTCAGATTGCCGACCGACAACCTTTTTTTGAAACAGGTGTATATGACGTACTTGCACAAAGATTGAACCTTCCTTTCGATCTCTCAGTGCAACATAACCAGGTGTGGTAGCGCACGCCAAAAGAAAGTCCCCCTCAACGGGACAAATTGACCGAGGAAGAGCTGAGTCCGTGCTGAGAGTCGATAGCCCATCAACATCGAACGTGTGACCGTTTCTATATGTTGAGTAATTACTCGAAACTGAACTGGGACAGTAGGACATGGCTACGTCTTCTCGAAAATTTCCTCGGCATGCTTGGACGATGAACAACTTGGGCTTTCCCTGGAGCGACCGACAGTTATTAGGCTTGACGGCAGACATGAGATCTTCAAGCTTGATTTTCTCGTCATCAACTCCAAGAAGAATGTTATTATCTCCTCCGTGAGTCATGATTACACAGACGAAAGCATCGAACTCTCCATGCTCTTTTCTCGCATACTCATACATCAGGTTCTCAATCTCTCGTGCAGTTTGGTTTTTCTTAATTGCTACTGTAAAATGGAGTTCTTCGAAGAGAGATTTGATGGCTTTTTCATCGACATCTGCTCCTTGGCGGTTGCGTGAATTGTCTTGGAACTTTGAGTTGCTGATGATGAGGCAATATCCACGTGGTATTTTGGTCATACGGTACGTATGGAGAGGTTCTTTAGAAACAAAAAAAAAAAAAAGAGAAAGAAATGTTAAACAGAACAATGAATGAAAGTAGTAAGACAAGCAACGTTTATGGTATATCTGGTAATATCGTTTTTGGTAAAATAGTGAGTGGGTTGGGATTAAATCAGTGGGTTTATGTTTATTTTAAACACTGCGCGCCAGTATTTTCATATTGCCATTACATGAAAAAATCGCTCGCTTCAACTGAAGAGAAGTAATTGCGCAGACAAACGAGACAAAAACACATTACATGAAAGTATTCTTTCAGGACGATTTTCACGTAAGATTTTATCCTTAGCCACAATGTGAAAAGATCGCTTGCTACAACTGAGGAGAAATAGTTGCGCAGACAAACGAGACAGAAACCCCGCCTGTTAACCCCTACTTCCTACGAAATGACAAATGTTTTGTAACTATTAATTCCTTCCCTCCCCAACACACGCGCACACAAACTGGGAAACTTACTGGATTTCTCGTTCCTTTCTTCTGTTTTCGTAGATGAGGCACTTGCGTGTGGATCTAGAGAACCAATAGTTATAGATATACTTAGTTCGCATTTATTTGTTTTGTATCAACTAAGTCAATAACAGAAATAAGCGATCAAATAGACATCAAACACAAACATAAAAACTGGATATTCATTTTTACCAGTTATGCAGTATTTTGACACTCTTATAGGGCGAACTAACAGACTGCGTTCAACGATCTCTTATCAGCGCCCACTAAAAATAGTTAGCCAATCAGAAGCGAGTTCTACTGTCCTAATATCCGACAATAGAGCGTTTTCACTCCTTGTCACGTGGAACAAAAGACAAAGACATGGTTGGTGTTCCAAACAAGACACCCAGGACAAAAGGAGGGACAAATCATTTTCTTTAAGAATGCAACAATGCATTTCGGTCTCGTAGTAACGTTTTTGGAAATAGCTGTACATTTGCACTCCAGAAAAAGCCCATATTTGTACTGCGAAAAGCGCGCATCGTATAGAGAAACAATGCATAGTATTTCCAATTGTATAGGTGGTTTGCAATCATTCCCTAGAGAATAAACGAACAAAATACACGGCCACCATGTTGGTTGATATAACAAGAGAATTCATTAAAAATCTTTTGTAAAGTTCAACCAACATGGCCGCTATGACGTCACATGAAAACCAGCAATTTCTTTACCATTCTTTTGCTGAGTTGATTGAGGTGGCATCTTTTCCTGTTCTTTCTTTTTCTTTTTAGTTTCATTGCTTTGTTTGGTAGTAGGGGGCTTTTGCGGCTTACTTTCTTGGCGAGGGAGTCCTTTACTCAGTTCATGTTGAACATAATTTGCTTAAGAAACAAAAAAAAAGGCTTCAGGTTCAAACCAATTTTCAAATTTTTGAGTTGTATTAGAGCAGATTTTGTATGACTGTGAAAAGCTCGCGGCAAGATGGGTGCCGTAAGTGTGCCTTGCCGCGACCGTGATGTTTTCTAGAATTTTGACGTGCCTTGCCGTGCCTTGACCGTGTCACGACCATGTTCGTGCCGCGAGCTTTTTAAGGCACACACACTCAAGGGTTTTTCTCCGGGAGCAGGATCAAGGGTCGTTTTGTTCCTTCGTGTGTACCAAAGATTTGACGTAAGAAAAAAAGCTGTGGCGGGAGCAGAATTTTGCCCCCGGCTCACGCTGCCTGATATTAAACTGGTAAGTACCAGCGAGCATGACCACACCATGCAGCAAGTTCCCGCAGCGTGACCCCGCAGCCTGCCCCTGAACTGCAAAACCCTTACCGATCTGGTCTATAGTAGCAATTGAAGAATGCAGGCATGAATGAAGAGACCATTATTAGGAAATTTTCTAGTTAGCCTGCGTACATTTTGTTCCTTTTCTATCTAGTTAGCCATTCACTAATACAACTAAATTACAGGTCATCTGATTTACCCTCGACCCTTACCCTCCACGCCTCTCTTCTCCTCCACCTTCCATCCCTCCTTGCCGGGTTTAACCGTAGTTGAGCAAATCGTTTCCAAATACGAGGGTGTTCTCCGTCTTCCTAGTTTTGACACGCTCTAGTTTCGAAGGTTTCCATATTTTAACAGTGATATTTACCTAAAGCGAGGTCTACACGATGAGTAATCCTGACAGTCCCAGTGTTACCTATCCGAAGCCAACCGTATAAGACATTACGGGGGATTTTCTCGACAGCAATCCCTTGGTCCTTGTTGTCGACCACAAAGTGAAGTGAGCCGTTCGAGTCTTTGTACACTCCAACAGAAGATCCCCACTTGACATCACGTCCGTTTCCGTAATTAAGCCTTACGTTAGAAGGCGAGGCCATCTTGCAGATTGCTCTTTTACGAACGTCTGTCAAGTTCCAGTACCTCGTGAAAAAAGGTAAAATTTCTCGTTGATCATATAATGGAATTTTAAACCTTAGTTGAACTCCATAGACCCCAACATTGATTACCCTGCATAGCGGCCCATAATTGGGGTCCCCCTCCCTCCCCAAACCCACAGGGATCCCAACAAAGGGCCGCTATACAGGCTAAGCATTCACGCGTTTAACCGCCAACTTCGTTCTAGTGACATATTGTTGAGGTGCTCATTTAACCTCTTGTTCTTTGTTTTACTTCCACTACGCAGGGAGTGACTCCTCACTCTCCTGATCAAGAGGTCCAGGACTAATGTATTTGACGCCAGATCGAAACAGAATTTAGAAACCGATTTTTGCGGATTATTGATGATGATGATGATGATGATGATGAATTATGATTTATATAGTGTCTTCTCTATATAGATATAATCAAAGGCGCTTTAAAATGATTAACACATGAGAGATGGTTAGTAATGAGGTGTAGACACTGAAGATGGTCACCGGTTCCCTAATGTCCCTCCGATGCAGGTTAAGGAAGAGCGGAGAGACGGGTCAACCAAGTGGTCAACCAAGCCATTCGAAATAGATGTAATTATACAAAGGCAGCTTCTCCCTTCCGGCCGGGGTTTGAACCCACGACCTCCCGCACAACAGACTGATGCTCTACCAACTGAGCTAACCGGGTAGCAGTATTAGTTGAAAAACCATCACCCAACAAACAAATCTCTCTCACGATCATGACGGCGAGAGGCTACTCCACCCTTACCCTGCTTTTAAAACAATTTCCAAAAATTCTTACTCACCAAACCGTTCCATGTAACATTTTCGGGTTGATATCATGGTTCCACGTCATTGGACAGACCCTAGAAAATGAATGTTTATTTGCAAAATAAAGCATTGGCGTAACCTGCAGGGTGATCCTAGGGTGAGTGGGTCTCATCTTCCCATTGGGTATCTCATGTGTATCGGGGGAAGGGAGGGGAGGGAATGGTTTGTCAAAGTAAGTAAAGAATGAACCCCCCAATGGGAAATCCCTGTCTGGATGCACCCTTGTCAAACAAACAAATTTTGGGATACAAACTAAGAACGCATTCAAAATTACAACCACCGAGGAACAAAGAGTAGTTGCTGTCTCATTTCGTTTAATTCACTGGTTTCTTATAAACCATTGTGTTCATGAAACGTTCCCCTCAAATTTGATGCAAATGCGCCAAAACAAAAATATTTATGGGTCGTAAGAAAGTAGTGTATTGAGGTTTTTCATGTAACGCCACACTTGCGAGAAAATTGTTTTATATGTCATACATATATTAGTAACAGCGCGAAATTTCTTGGAGATTACAACTAATCTATTTTTCTAGGCAAAATTTACTTACCAGCATACATTCCTTTGTAAAAATTCTAAGGTTCAAATATCCATTTCTCTGGATTTTGAATAACCTTCACAAAACTTCACAATTGTACTAATACTAATATCTATATGGGAAATTTAACTATACCCTCCTTTTTTAGAGAAACTGACGAAATTTCTCGTAGCGTGACGTCACATGAAAGACCCCAGCACCACTATTGGAGCAAGGTGTACCTGCAATCCTGGGGCACGTAGATTCCTATCTTCAGTGTAGCCCCTTCATCAAGTCGATCCACGTCCACAACGAATCCCCAGCCCAGTGGAAATCGTGTGAGTAATTCATGATGTAGAGGCGATTCGATTCCATCGTTGTCCACTGTTTGGTTTCTGTTACTGAAGTTCAGCGTTTTCTCGCCAATTGACACAAGATCGACAGCCACCTTACATGTCTCTCGTTCAGTTTCGTGGTGTTTTTCCTTTGCTTTTGGTTTTCCAAGGATGCCGGCAGGATCAAGACTGCTTAAAGAAGCCATTTCACACTCGTCTGCAGTGACATTATAAAATTAAAAACATCCTAACTGAAATAACGGGATAAGTATATTTATATATATATATATACATGTATACAACATTTCTACTTGATTACAGTGCTAGTGTTATTGATTTCCATTGAAATGTCTTGATAAGATTTCACTATGTAATGCCAATTGACCTATTTTTTCATTTCCGTCAAATCGGACCGAAAAGAAAGCCCACCCCCCACCCCCCGCTCCCCGTGGGGGCGTGCGAGATTTCATCATTTTGAGTGTGAGGGTTCTACTCCAATCATGAAACCAAGTGCGTGGAATATTCTATCTATGAACAAAGTGAAGATTTGGACTCATTGGACTGTCCGCTACTGTCGAGAAACTACCGACACGACCACGATACGGTAATCACGATACTGGGCTACATTGTTCAGGCATGTGAAGAATTCTTTGCGCGTAACTCTCTGGCACTCACGTGACCAGTCCCCTACGCGCAACCTCTGGCAATCACGTGACCAATCCCCTACCCGCAACCTCAGGCAGTCACGTGACCAGTCCCCTACGCTCGACCTCTAGCAGTCACGTGACCAATCCCCTTCATGTGAATTGCTGGAAAATCACGTGACGAGCCCCTCCTTCCCCCCCCCCCTCCCCGAGAAAGTATCTTGGTGGTCAGCAGCCTTGACACGGCATGTCCGAACTTCAACTCCCGGAAAGATGTTGGCTCAGGCACGTACCTCAGTTCATGGCAGAATATAGTCGATGTGCTAGTGTTTCTAGTACATTAATGTTTATATTCATAATTCCATTCTATCCCGTTATAATCGATCAGTTCTCTCTTTTCTCTCTTTCTCTTTCAGCTCGTTATACAAAGACTCAACCACAAATCGAATGCACAGATCCAGTAAACAATTTTCTCAAAATCATAAATAATTAACGAAGAGAAAAAAGTCACTACCGTGTCGGTGATAGTTGGATATGTGATCTTAATTAGCATAAAATTTGGCCATTTCTCCTACAATTATTCATGGTTTGAGCGGCTTGATCAAACACTTAAAAGAGTGTTTCATCTGACATACTAGTATCCAAAGATCTCGAAATCGGTAAAAAAAAAAACCTTCCAGTGTTTGGATATGAAACACTCTCTTCCGTGTTTGATCTAGTACATTATAAAATCTCATTTATAAAAGAAAAAGATATTTTCAGGTCTCTAATGACCGTGAAGCGTTGCTTTAGACCTGGAAAACAACTTATTTTCATGAATGATGCAACCAGGCGGGATCCAACATATACTTGAGTTTTTGGTTTCACTTTCGATTTCTTATCCGCAACACTAAATCGATTATATCGTTATTACCCATTAAATCACCTCAAAATCACCTCAAGCATACGTTATGCAATCAGTTTTATTATTCTTGAATCGAACAATTCTTTCTTTCTGTTCTTTTGTCTTTAATCGTTCCTTAATAAGGTCAATATTTCAAAAACTGTTTTAGGTTTTGATTCGCTTCGAGATTTTTCACCCTCATCTCTGCATTAAAACTAAGAAAAAGTGGATAACAGTAGAATAAAAATGACCGTTGTTGTCGTGAAATCACAGCAATTCGTAATATTAAATCTGAACCAATCACACGTCAGTCAATTAAGCACAACACAACTTATTATTACTTCTGGTAGCAGACGCCATACTATTAACTCTTTTCGTATATGTGATCTTGTGATTTACTCACCTTCTAGTCGTCTTTTCTCGACTTCAAGCCTATCTTGTTAGCCCTCCGATTACTCACTAACAAGATCCAGAGTCTGATGGGTTTACAAGCTATTTAACTTAGCTTAGATGATGATATAAACAAGAGTATTTTTTGGTCTGGGCTCTGAATCAACATGGCTAAATATCCCGGAAATATGCTAATCTGAAATTTGAAATCAGTCGAAGTTAGGGGAATCCCCGATTACCATATGCTAGTTACCAGTCCTAAGGGGCCGGAGCTAGGAATGTGGGCTAAGACTAAATTTTCATACCTTGCACCCTCTTTTTCATTTATGAAATGATCTATCATTACAATCTCAGATGTTGAATAATACAAATATTGTAAGACAAAGCATAATTTTTTCATGTGGTAACCCTCCCTCTTCCTTTTGTCTATTTTTAGATGACCCACCCTTTTGCAAGACTCCTATGGACCCTCCCTCTTTCTCTATCCCTCTACCCCCCTGCTAATTTATGACAAGTCCCTTTGGTCCTTTACCAGTGAAATTCTATTTCAAACAAACAAGTACAACAATAAATATTTTCGAACATGAACATGAACATGAACATGAACATGAGTTACACACTCACAAATCCATGCAGGTGCGCACAAGTGCTATTTATCTAGTCATTGTTCTGATATTTCTTATACAGCTATTTCAAAACACCATTGACTACTGAATATTGGGCATACCGAATAATGTATTCCAAGACCAAAATAAATTGTTGTTCTGATATGTTTTGAAGTCCGTCGGTTACAAATGGATCGCCAGATAAAGTCAAAAAATAGTCTTTTCCCAAGATATAGTTGAGTCAGTCCAATACTAGCCAAAGCCTTGATTTCAGTACGAACCACGTGTATTGAACTGTGTACAAGGATGATTAAACAATAAAGAAAAAAAGGAGTTACTGATTGAACAATATATATTGTTTACATAACACCACGAAGAAACTGCTACGGTAATGAAATCGAGGCTTTGGCGAGTAACTGGACTCACTCAACCATATCTTGGGAAAGGTCTATTCTTCAAAGATTTACCTGCTTGTTTTAGACACCCAGGACAAAAGGAAGTGCAAATTATTTTTTGGAGAATGCCGCAATGCATTTCGACCCCTGAATTCTCAAACTCATTAATAATTCATGACTTTTTTGGCGAACCAGAATTTCTAATTTGGTCAGGTGGATGGGTTTTGAAATCCAATGAAACACGAGTTGAACATCACTAGTGTTTGAAATATTTTCCTATCACTAGTGTTTGAATTATTTTCCTGTGTTCTTAATTTGCATCCGAACATACATCTTACTTACTTACGCTTGACTCCTATAAGTATCTTGAAATACTAGGTTTAAGAGTGACACTTGAAATATTGTGCCTAAAAAGTTATTATGGACTTTCAAATGTTTTCTCGTGTTTGGAAACCCTAATGAGACACTTGCACTCGTTTTTGAAATATTACTTCAACGTTTTTGAAATAGCTGTATTTTAGGTTAATTATTTATAATCTCATTGATAGGAATATGCGCACTGTGCGTCTTAAAAATATGGTTCTTGTTATTATCATCATTCAGTGTTAGGGACTGGCCATAAAATAAGGGTGGGGTGGGGTGGGGGAGCAAAAGCAAGGGGTGGGTCACACATTTTTGAACTTCTTGAATGGGGTGGGCTGTCTGTAAAACTGTACATTTGAGGCAGGTAACTTGCAATGCCTGTATGGAAACAGAGGTGGAGGGGTCATCACTTTTCTAACCTCATTTTATACAAAACGAAACAACGAGTTCCTTCAAATCGAATTTACCCCCCCCCCCCTCCTTTACTTTATGACCAGTCTCCTATTATAATTCTCAGCTATTGCAATCAAATGCATCAAGGGTCCAATACATAGCAACAAAAAGGTAACCAGGGCACCATAGTCATAATTAATTAAAGGAGGGCTGGTGCCAATTTGGGGGGTGGGGGTCATCATGCTTCATGCAAACTCAAGGGGGAGGGTCACATAAATTTGTACAGGTCTTTGAGGGGGATCATAACAATTGATGTGAGATATTATTGGGGGGGAGGGGAGGGTCACATAAATCTGTGCAGGCCTTTGAGGGGGATCATATCAATTGATGGAAGATATTATTGGGGGGAGGGGAGGGTCACATAAATCTGTGCAGGTCTTTGAGGGGGATCATATCAATTGATGGAAGATATTATTGGGGGGAGGGGAGGGTCACATAAATCTTTGCAGGTCTTTGAGGGGGATCATATCAATCAAGATATTATATGGAAAGATGAGGGCCTCTTTAAACATGCACATCTAAATTAAAATACACCAGCCCTACCCCCTGTAATTAAAGATCGGTCCCTTATAATATTGGATGTTCGCCCTTAGTATTATATAGTTTTTCCATTTGAAACGGCTCTAATTTGAAACAAATTTACACTTTTTGATGGGTTTTTAAAAGGTTTTCTAGCCGATTTACCTGAGTGGACTACGGTTGATCAAACTGTTTTAATCCCCTCTGAAAACCAAAACAAACAGCCTTGTGACAAGAATCAGTGACCTTGACAAACGAGCGAAGTACTTTGCAAAACCAAAGAAATAGATGGATGGATGAACGAGCGAACGACTGGATGAAATGAAAGGATGAATTAAAGACTTTGGCTCATGGAATATCCCACCTCCGAGAATGTGGTTCCCTTGTCACGCACAAAGGTTTCAATGTGAGGCTTCGTGCACAATGCTCAGTGTTCCACGACAGGAGAAAAGAACAAATTTAATTTAGCACGAAGACTCGTACTGAAACCTTTCTGCGTGACATGCGAAGCATATCTCGGCAATGGGCTATTGCTGCACGTCTGACTGCTAAAGAACTGAGAAGAAAAATCATTTGTTTATTTTGCTGCCATAATTCTTAGTCAAAAGTGAAATGAACTTCTTAACCTAACTTAATAAAAAACCTACCAAATTGCGATCAAAACCCCAACCTAACTGACTCTAACTGACGATCTTTATACTTGAAAATGGGATTGAAAGCACTTGAGGGAAATAAATGAAGAAAGATATACGACTTTGTAATAAAATGGCAAATGGATTAGCGAACAGGCGGACATTTAGTATAGGAGAGAAAGAGTGAGGAGGGTATATCATTACTTTATAATGGTTTTTGGTCCTCGCCAAGGCACGCCTATTGACACAACAAGCAATTAATATGCCGCATGACGTCAGGTATATTTTAATGTTTTTTTACCCCCTTTTTTTTCTTGATTTTTTTTGTTGTTGTTGTTGTTGTTTGTTTGTTTGTTTGTTTGTTTTGATTTGTTTTGTTTTTGTAAAGATTTATTACTCTTTTATATCAAAATGTTTTAAAAGAAAATTGACGTTAATTTTTCGGCTTCGTTTTTTTTTTTTTTTCTTTTGTGATCAGTTTTTGTTTGTTTGTTTGTTTGTTTGTTTGTTGTTGTTTTGTTTTGTTTTTTGCCAAAGAAAATTGACATTTTTTTTCTTCATTATGAACAACTTATTCGTCTTCATTTCTTCTTCCTTTGCCTTAAGCTTTATTTTTCATTTTCTCAAGTTGTGCGTCTCTCCATTACACCAGAACAGACCACAATTGCCGAGCAAATGAAAGGAAGTTTTGTATAAACTCTGGAGAAAAATGACCAACATTACGAATAATTACGCAATAATATTTCATTTCTTTGTTTGTTATCCAGAAAGAGCAATTTAAAAAAAAAGAACAAATAGATAGAATCGAAAAAGATAACATTAGCAATATGACCACACAGCACCACGCAAATTTCTTGTCATAAACAGTTCGGCACACGTCAAATAATCCTGATTTTTCTTACAATAATTTCCCTTAAGAAAACAAATGATTCACTTAACAAAAAGAAGCTTATTTTTCAACAATTATTCGCTGTTAAAAATCCATAATCGCGTCGGTAGTTCTCTGTTCTATTGTACTTGTGCGAGACATGATCTAATAAAAGGAAACACATAGAGAAGGCGGTAAAGATGAAACAGTCGCGAATTTTGGGGATTTTTAGGGATAATAGAGGCGGTATGTTACGATACTAATCGAAATGATTGCAGCTTTTAAAGCACTAAATGAAAAATGTATCATGAATGTTGGTTTTTGTTTATTCTAGGAAAAAATGGAAAAAGAAAGCAAAAACAAAAGCTAGCCAGAAAAGAGAAGGACGAGAAAAGCAGGGGAAAAATAAAAAAGGAAAGAGAAACATAGGATAGGCAAGAAAAAACAAAAACAAAAGAAATGCAGTGAAGAGAAAAGAAAGAGACAAACAGGAAATTTGAAGTTTCAGTCCTTTACCGATTCCTCTTTCTTTATTATAACCAAAGGGTCGGAAGCAAGACTGCTTTCACATTGATCGGCAGGTAGATCGATCGGTGGGGAGCTCGTACATTCACCGTACCGGATATCACAGTGGGTCTGTTAAATGATTTTCATTTTGTTTATGTTAAACTCCGATTTCTCTGATACAAACTCTGACCATAATCAGTCAGAGGACCGACTTAGTCCTACTCTTTTAGTCCTCATTGAAATGTTTACCTGGAGTTTTCGAGTTGGCTAGCTTGTTTTAATAATCCAGCCACACTCACGAATCTAGAGTGTCAGACTCTCTACTCCTCCTCCACCTCCTTTGCATCGATTGGTTTTCTCCCAGTCGATAGCTTCAGTTTGGCCTTTTTTTCCCTGGTATTACCTGCCTCTTACCCTTCTCCCTTCATGTGTTTTCCTTCAACCTTTTCGTCAGTTTTTCTTTTATTCTTTATTCTTTTAACGAACTGCTTTCACTCCCAGGTGCTTTTCTCCCAACTCCTCCCATTTTTCTTTTTTTCTTTCTTTTTTCTTTGACTTTCCTTCTCCTATTTCTTTAAGCGCTTTTTTCTCTTTTGAGTGCGTGTGAATTTTTTTAATTATTATTTCTATTTTTGGAGTGCCATATCGTTGCCTCAGTACTGAAATGAATTATCTCTTAAGCCCCCACATAACTAATTTTCCCACCGAAAAAAGGGATTAAAAACGAATGACGCCTCAATAAGTATTTCCCAATTATATCTGCACTAATACTTTAATAATATATTTGATCTTTTAAATCCCTAGATCATTAATGTGGTACAATATGTAAAATCTCGTGTACAATGTTTGACAAATTTATAGAACTGGGTTACAAACAGATTGGCTCATCACTCACCCGAAGTACCTCACTGACATTTTATCACTCACATTATTAAAACTAATTTTAGAACGTTTAATGGAGGCGGCTCAAGAAAGACAAACCATCGCTACCAGCACTTAGGATTCACTATCTGAAAAACTATAATGAATTGGCTCATCATTTACTCGAATGATGATTAAGAATATACGAAAAATCAACACTCTCAGTGTTTTTCATACTCATCCTACAACTATCGATAGTTCTATAATCCATAGCTCATTTACTTTTCTGTTTCAAGATCTTGCATCGTTTGTTTTTAAGGAAAAAAGTAGGAACTCGAAAGGCTGAGCGTAAAGAATTGTCAGTAAGTATAGCCGACGTCTGTGGATCGCTGTACAAAGATAAAAATAATCAATTTGATGTAAAGATTTGCATAATTTTGTCGAATTATTGTCAAAAAGGATATAGATGTTGTGACATTTCTTAGTTTTTGGGGAGGATTTTCTCCAAATCTACATTCTGTAGATAACCACTATCTCTTAGTCTGTACGTCGACTGTCAAAAGGAGTAAAGTAAATTTACCTTTGGTCAATATGTAGACGGTTTCTGTAGACTGATAACTTAGGGTTCTGAACATTAATTGGCGTTTTTTGTAAAGAGCACGAATCACAAGCTATGAAGCAATATCGTCGTATTTGCTTAAGAAAAAATGCTAAATTAAAAAGCGGTTCATTGAAATACGGATAAAGATTTGAATTCGAGGCTCGGGAACTGAAATATAAACAGATGGGAAATAAATGTAAATCAAGAAAACACTCTAAAATAACGTAAAGGTTCGAACACATTGCATGAAAAAAACCCCGCAAAATTCCTGAAAGCCTCGGACGATAGGAAGAAAAAATTGAAGGTTTTGAAACCAGACAAGGTCAATATACACTTATTTGCTGTTCTTTGTTTCAATTTAGTTGGTGAAATCGAAAACTAATGAAACCTTGTGACTCGGTCTTTGTTTGAGCTCAACGGTTTGTTCTAAAAAATCGCCGACAAATAAAGATATCACCAACGTGGTAATGATGATCTCTAACTGATACAGAAATATTGTATCCTCTGATCATTTTAATCCACTGCCGAATCCTGGCTTACACAATGCTTAAATGTTAGACTCACCGTCGATCAGCTTAAACTGAAAGCGTGCCAATATGTTAGTGTCTTTTTATTTTGGTAATTTAGAGTCATTTTACTAGGATCGGTTACGCCACCATTTGGAATTTCATCACAGCAAAGCTACGGATTAATTTAATCTTTTTAAGACAATGCAATATCAAAAGTAGCAAAAGAAATTGTCGAAAAAGATACGTCGAGGTTTGCGTTTTTTGCAGGAAATTGATAGACAAAGCCACAATTCAAGAACTTAAAAGCTTAGGGCGTCTTGACTATTTCTTTCAGGTTCGTTTGTGCCTGCCAAGTAGGAAAGAACGATTCTCTGAAAGATGTCAAACAAATTTTCAACAACCTAATATCGGTTTTAGGGTTATCGAGGATATCTTGAGAAGTCCTCAATGTACTATCCGCTCTACTCGCGTCATATATGACACCTGTGCTTCATGTAATCCTGCTTTCTTACGCATTAGCTTAGCTTAGACCACTAGAACGCAACAGGCGCTTGGTTAAGCAGAGTTTACTGTTCATGTCTTCAGACACTGGAGCGCCAAAAACACGGCGCTAGAGTGGAATATTTTTCTTTTTTGATGATTAAAGTATTTGGATTTTGCATCTTAGCGTGAGAAAGTTTCTGACAGTTTGTTTTTGAGCTAATGTCACAGCACTTGTAGATTTACGTAAGGCAAGCCCTTGGGTGTTAACGTGAACGTCTTGTCACATGGTTCAGTCACCCGTAATTGGGGTTTTGAGGCTCTGTTCTAATCAGTCAATCAGGAAAAATGACATCGAAAGTACTAGCAATAGATGACGTTGATTCTAGATGGCTAAATTTTAAATGGAATTTCATTTACTTAATGAAAATATTTTGGAAATATAATAGAGTACTGAGCATGGTAAAATTCCATGTTGGAAACCATTTAAGTTCAAGAGGTTTCTAGTTTTAAGGCTTATTGCAGCAGCTGGAAGACGACTCTTTAAACGCACAATTGCACTTTTAAAGCGAGTAACTCTCGTTCCTGGAACGGGTTTCATATTCCTCCTCACGTTTGTGACTTTGAGCTGAGAAGAGGCAAGGGTGTCAAAGAGTTTTTGACCGCTGACGTGCTCTTGGTCAGTCGAAGCGAAGAGCTTCTTCGTCCCCTCGACTCACTCAAAGAATACAATCCCTCAGAATAAACAGACGAAACTAGTCCTCTTGCACGCTCTCTTTGCTTGCGAAGCATTCGTCGAATAACAGTCCTGAACTGATGGTTGTTTGTCGTGTAGACGATAGGGTCGAGTGCGGCGTTCATGTTGGGAAGGAAGTTCACGAACAGAATCTTCAAAACCTTCCTGCACCAGTCCGGCAAGATAAAAAACAATTCTATCCTGTGCAAACTGATCAATGAAATGATGAAATAAGGACACCAGCATATACAGAAAACACTTAGTAGAATTATGAGGGTTTTGGTTGCCTTGACTTCGAGCAGAGCGATTGAGGATTTCGTTCGTCGTTTACGAGTTTTTTTCGATAGGCCGCGCAGGGATTCTTGCTGCCGCGCGACCCGTGTAGCCTGGACAAGTGCAACCTTAAAGACGAAGAAATACATAAGGAGCATGATTGTCAAGGGCGCGAAGAATCCCAGCACTGAGATGATAGTGAGGAAAATCTTATCATCGCTGCGACATAGGCCATTTTCAACAATAGTTCCTCTTGCTAAATCGGCAGGATCTGGGGACCATTCCACGAGTAATAGACTCGCCAGTACAGCTGAGTATATCCAAAGCAAAGCCAATGTACAGCGAACGCGACTTCGAGTCATTCTCGAGTTGTAAGTCAGAGGTGAGGAAATTTTCAAGTAACGATCGACGCTGATGGCAGCCAAGCTCGCGATGGACGCGGAACAAAAAAGCAAGTCCAGCCAGACCCAAAATCGACACGCGTCAAGACCCAAACTCCAGACGTATTTCTCCAACACGTCGTAGATTCGGAACGGCAGCGCTAGTACAGCAAACAGAAAGTCTGCGGTGGCTAAGCTAACAAGAAAATAATTTGTAGGAACTTGAAGGTTTTTGTGAGTGAATACACAAAAGCCAACGAAGCCGTTGCCTACGCTGGCGACAATCAAGATGAGGATGAGGACTGTAGCTTGCAAACCGATTTCATAGTCTGAAATAACATATACAGGGGTGTTAATGGTGAGATTCTTGGATTGAAGAGAAGAATTGCATGTAATAGTTGTCTCGTTTTCCATTTCTTGTGGTGGCATCGGATGAAGTCGACTTAATTTCAACTTCGTAAAAATTTAATTGTTTATACACGTTTGGTCTAAGACTGCTTCTTTCTTTTCGTTTGGGCTTGAGAAATCAGTTGAAGTGAGTCGAGTGGAGGACCCGATCTGGCGTTGGACGCAATGCTGAATGATTCTTCTATTGGACTCCAACCAACTTTAACTGTGCCGGTCTTAAATGTATCGGCGTCAACTTTTCATGTCATCTGGAGAGCCTGCCACTCATCTATATGATATATTTAACCACTGATAGCTGACACAGTTAGATGGATTCCCTAATTCCGCACAATTCCGGTGCTCGATTGATCTACACTCTGAGGCGGCATCTATTGTAAATTACCATTTTGGAGAGATGACACTCACCGATTGGCTGTTGTGTTCTCTTAGCTGAGCAACAATGACACCGAAATTTGAATTGAGAGACATGGCAACTAAGTGACATGAGGACTAAAAAAAACCTCCATCTCCAAAGATCCAATGAAAAAGAATAAGACAGCAAAAAGGAAACTTGAATTACAAATGATAATCTCAAGTTGAAAAAATCTCTGCTTCGATAAGTGTCAATCTATAAAATCGTCCGGTCTATTCCACTTTAATTGACATCTCGATCGGCCAATGTCGCAAACATCTTTACACATCAAATGCTTAGATGGATTGATGTGTAGTATGTATGTTCGGTCTTACATCGCAAAAGATTAATGTACAATTGCCTTAGGTGAAATCTTTGGGTACATTTCAGTTCTTACCTTTAAGGCTCAAGCTAATTTATTATCGGCGCTGACTCATTTCGGTTACGTGTTTAATTCTACCCGGGTCTATAATGATCGCGGGCTAGTTAAAGGCGCAAAACAAAGAGACTACACTGGTTTGTTTTAATAATCTAAGATTTTTCTGACACTGTTAAAAGAACTAGTCAATACAGCTGCAAAATGTATAGTCGAAAAGACGGTCATGTGGTCGTCTCGCTCTTTTCCCGTTCAAAACAACTGAAAAAATCTGGTTTTGTTTTCGAAAAGATTCTTCAAGAATTTCCGGATTTTTTTGATTCCACTTTTGCTGGGAAAAACAGTGAATCAATTATTAAGATTTTCGTAGAAACTCTTAGGTTGATTTTATAAATAACTGGTCTAAAATTACCCGGGAGATCATCACGAAAGCAAAACACTTATAATACTATCTGAACGATGATAAACATCGAAAGAGTTCTCACGTCGCCGCTGTCACCAAGTGAGGTTCGAGGATGAGAGAAAAACTACAAGAACGACTAGAAGCTCAAGCAGCTTAAATGGAACATCACCTCTTTGAACCACACGATATACTAACAATTCAGCTCAACCTGCACTGAATTTGAGTAATCATTTTGTTTCAGTCAAGATAGAGTTTCCCTTTTGTGTAAAGTTGAGTGAGAATAGTTCTTCACTTAATCTTCTTTTAAATAAAAACGACACTTCATTTCCCAATACTACTCCAAAACTCCACGCGTTCACTTTAACACTATGAACACATTCTTAAATACAAAGACGCCAAGGCTCGCTTTTGAGGGGAATCCAGACAAGATGTAATTAAGGACGAATATGACCAAGAGGATCAAAACTGATTCACATCAATAATAAGCCTTGATAATGGAATTGTCTTTTCTTTCTTTCTTTCTTTCTTTCTTTCTTTCTTTCTTTCTTTCTTTCTTTCTTTCTTTCTCTCCCTCTCTCTCTCTCTCTCTCTCTCTCTCTCTCTCTCTCTCTCTTTCTTTCTTTCTTTCTTACTTTCTTTCTTTCTTTCCTTCTTTCCTTTTTCTTTTGTTATTGTTTTTATCTTTTGGTTTTGTCTATTTTTATTCTATCTTAGACCCGGCAGAAATTAACATTTTATCAAGGGATTTTACAGGGAAAACAGCCAAAGTCAAGGGTTCTGGGAAACGAGTCAACAGTGAAATATCATAAAATAAAGATTTCAGCAGATTAAAGTCAATAGTTAATGAATATCATAAGGATTATTTGAGTAGAAGCAGAAAATATACTTAATCAAAATGGCCAAATGGGGGAAAAGATTGCGAAGACTGAAAATAAGATTCATGAAATAATGAAACGAATCATCATGAAACTCAGTTTGAATTCCATCAAGAAATTATTGAAGGATTCGTAATCACGGCAAGTTAAAACAGACTCTTTCTATTGAATGTAAACACCTACAGAAGATTCAGATGAATATACAAACTACGATTGATTTTGCCTGAAGTTACCTCAGAGAAAAATTACGTCTGAGGAATATATTAATAGCAGCAGCAGCAACAACAACAACAACAACATTAACAGCACCAACGAAGAGCAGCAGCAGAGACAATATGACGGCAGCACTGGCCAACAATTTCAACCACAACCACAGCAGCAGCAGCAGCAGCACTATGAACTGACAAAACCTGACAACATTAACAATACCACCAACGATAGCAACAAAGGAATGACAAATCTATAACACGAATAATCCTTTTGCTGTTAATGATGGCGGATTCTATGTTGCCTTTTATTCCAGGATTATCGTCAAAAAATCTTTTCTAACGCAATCAACAGCGCTTTAAGCAAACCAATGCACTAGTCAATTGACTAACCCCCACCCCCCGACCCCCGGGGACAGGGCTTCACGTAGTGTTAATCTTCGCACTTTCTCCCGGTCCCCGGAAAAAGATTTGCTGGTAAAATTGTTAAAACTGTAGAAGTACGCGTTAAATTCCCTCGCCCTGTCTCGGGGGTCGGGGGGTCGGGGGGTCGGGGGGTCGGCGAGGGTTTTCAATTGACTAATGCATAAGCTATCTTTCTTAACAAAGCACCGTTTCCTAGCGACGGGTATCCACCGAATATATTCCACTCAAGGCAATGGCGATACTTGTAGTGATGTTGTAGTTAGCTAGTATTAATTCTGGCTAATCTTTAGCCTTACTTGTATGGTTTGCACGTCAGTACAGTCTTTTAGTTTTGTGTAAAAGGCTTTGTTTAATACAATTAAGTTTATATGCCTTCAAGGATAGCAAAAACTCATTATTTATTTGATCTTGACAAAGCTAAGAATATTGGGTTTTTTTTAAAAAAAAAAAAGAACGCTTTTAGTTATGACCAGGGTTTCGTGTTTTCTTTTTTCTTTTCTTTTCTTTTCTTTTCTTTTTTTTCTTTTTTTTTTTGTTTTGTTTTGTTTGTTTTCGTTTCGCACGACTTCGTTTTTTAAGGCCGCGAATAAACGGAATAAGCGCTAGAGAAGGATCGCTGACTACCGGCTGAAGGACAACGTAGATTGGCAGAGAGAAGAATACAAAAGACGTCAAAACAATAGAACGAAGCAAACAATAGCAATCAAAAACAAAAGATAAGTTGCCT
>JAAAQI020013792.1:0-19873 GCA_011800005.2 Stichodactyla mertensii | reverse complement strand
AGAGTAGCGCCAAAATCCTGATAGGTTGTTGTGGAGTAGGGAGGGGTCGGGTGTGCTGCTGTTGCTCCATAGTGTCCGGCCGAAGTTGGGTGGGGGGGGGGGGGGGGTGTTCTGGTTACCTGATAACATACAAAGCGTGTGAAAAACGTTTACGTTATTCCCGGTTAACATCCTCAGGAACCCAGGGTTGAAATGTTGTTGCTTGTTTCTCGCTCCCAGAAAAAAATCCCTTTAAAAAAAAAAAGTTTATTCGAGCTTGTTCTGGAAGTCAAAATTCATCTCTTTTCTCACTGGTCGACTCCAGGGGGTCGATGAATCAGTATCAAGTGTAGCTGAACAAATAAAATAAACGGTTAACGGTGTCTGCTCTCTGATTGGTTGGAGATTTGAAAGCCACAAATTAAAAAAACAACAATAATAATGATAAATACTAAAGAAGACGAAATAAACATTGATGAATATTTAATTGATAAATATTAATAAACTAAATTAAGAAATAATAAACCACAGTGATAATGGGGAACAGTCTGTGATGATGATTGGGAACCGAATGATGCACAAAGGTCGAGGAACGGCACTAATCTGGCACTAATCATGACATGGAATGTACAGGTACAGAGACCTCACTTCATAGCTGTAGTTACCGTGAATGGGCAGTACATAACTGCGGTATACACACTGAAGATGCTGGTGTTGTGTGTTTTGGTTAATCATTTATTAACAAGAATAATAGCAATAACAATAGAGTGCACGCCATATGTCCGTGAGACAATTACTAGCTATTTAGTGCGTAATGGTACTTAGTTATCACCTATTTAGTTATGGAAAAGCTGAGAATTCACGCACTCAGGCATTAATTACACTCAAAGAAAAACAAAAAAAGCTTGAGATAGTTGCTATTGTAGTTTGCACTGTTCTGCTCCAGTGACATCAACTAGTTTGTACATACTAGTGCAATTAGACAATACATGTTAAGTTTTATTTCACGGATATATGGCGTGCACTCTAACGATAACAATAACAATAACACTACTGTTTACTACTGTTTACCGCTAACCCACCCACACTGACAGACTGCTCGACCAAACATCTTACAATCCCACATCACACAAGGCCACTACTAGAGTGATTTTCCTTCGACCATGATAGAATAGGCAAACTAATCGTAAGTAGTGGACTCTAAATCTATTCTTTTCTTTTGTTATTTATCAACTAGTACAAATTATATACTCATTTTTAACTCGTGGATATGCTTCGCATATCCACGAGTCCTCACGAGTTATTGTGAGGACTCTGGATATGCTAATGTGTCACTCGCTCACTCACTCACTCACTCAGTGAGGTGTTAGCAGATCGATATCCAAACGGCCGATTTCGTTTTACGGAGTTGAACTCTTATAGATACTTGTCCGATTTGTAGTGATTCTGTTGTTTATATTCCAACTTTCGATTGGGTAATTTGTAAAAAAGTTGTTTGGGTGGCCTTGGTTAGAGTAGTTTCACTGAAATAGTGTGCATTGTGTAAGCAATCATTGACAGTTTTTAATCATGAATTAATATGTAATTATCGACTTAGTGGGAAGGCCGAACGGGAGGTGAAGAATGACCAGAAGGTAAAATATTTTCCTGTCCAGCCCACCTTAACTTAGCAAGCGTTTTATCACATTACCCTATTCAGGCCCTTTTTTGTCTAATCCTAGGCGCATTTAAAAGACTTGGGTCAAGTCAACGACCTTTATTCCAGCCACCTTATACTGTTTTAGATGACGTGCTATCAAGACTGAAAAAAAATATTTCTGTTGAAAAAAATCATTAAATCATTAAATGATTACTTCATGTTTAATAACTAACTAACTAAATAAATAAATAATTACCAAGTGGGCGAACGACTGGTTGAGCAAAGCACTGTTTGACACACACCCTTTGTTTTTAAAATCATTTCTCGCGTGGTCTTTAGATAATTCACAAATTAAATATTACTCTTTTTAATAGTTTTGGAATGTTCTAGGAATCAAAATACATCGGATTAAATTTTCCACAGTTTTCAGGTAGAAAAAGTGCTTGCCAAGCACAACATAAGCCTGGCCATAAAAAATCACAACGGACTGTAATTGGCTAGAAAATTCATTTTCCCTCAGCTTGTATATAACAACAACAACAATAACAACAACAACAACAACAATAACAACAACAACAACAAAAATAACAACAATAACGGTTCAACAATTGAAGCATATCTACAGAGTAGCTCTGCATCCTTAAAAAGGATAACAGAAAGAAAATAGAAAGAAGGAAGAAAAAAAAGCAAACATTTATAATCAGTAGGAAATATTTTAGCTAAAATGAATTATCAAGAAATAAATTATATGTGTATACGCTGTTTGCCTTTATTCATTGGCGTTTTTTTAACATGTCTTGATTGATTTGAAGTTTTTGTCATTTTTGATAATTATTGGTAATTCATTAAATAACTTCCAACAGCTATCTTGGAAAGTTCCAGTTTCAAAAGGGATGAGTAAATTTTGGCGCACCTTCACCGCAAATGGCGGCTAACTGCCACCCACACCATGCCACCTCACTACCACATTATCCTCGCAGTAAAATTTTATGCTAAGATCTGAATTACGATTGATGAAGTCGTGCAGACGACGAATAAAAGAATAACCCAGGATGAGTGTGAAGCACATGAACTGTCACGCATTTGTATTAAGTTGTTGTGTGACATAAGTGACACACAATAGCTAGTATTAAGTAACATGTAAGAGATATATAAGGAACAGAGTTAGCAAGCACGCACATGTAACCCATGCAGTAGGACTCAAAAGAGTTATTAAAGTCAAGTTATCGCTACTGTATATTTGGAGTCAGTTTTAAACCTATAACATGAGGATTTGTTGTTAAGCCATAACTATCAACTCTAGTTACACAATAAAACAGTAAAAAGAAAGTAAACTTGCTTTACAATTTCCTCAGTAGGTCAAGCTTGATTGCGAGGATGATAGAGATAATACATAATGGAGTGGTCAATGGGGAACAGTGTGTCATAGTAGCTGGGATATGGCAGATGCCAAGGTTGCATGTCGACAACTTGGTTTTAACAAAACCGTAGAATATTGGATCTATGGACGAGGAACGGGTAAAGTATGGCTGACCAGCATGGGATGTTCAGGCACGGAAAGTTCCCTTCAGAGTTGTACTAGCAGTGGATTTGGTAATGGTGACTGGTGCGGGCACACAACAGATGTTGATGTTGTGTGTTCGAGACCACGTTTGTATTTTATATGTATTTACTTTTTCTATAATTCACAATATCCAGCATTAGGGCATTATAATCACATTAATATTAACACATCTCCGTTATTTACGCCTCAAAATAAAACCGTATCGACATACCATTACATTTGCAGTCTGACTGACATGGCATGTTCATGATCAGAGAGTTCCTTTCAAAGCTGTTCTAGCAGTGTATTTCGTAACGTGCGGCATCACAGCGGAGCTGTTCTCACCCTGGATGGATAATCGTTGAGTCCAACTCTACGTATCAAGCATCACCAATATGATGTTGTTGCCTTAATACGAGCTCAAATGAAATTTATTTCCTACTACTAACTACTTATTGCAACTGCTGCTAGCATCAGATTAACATTATTAGCGTTAAAGAAGGAAATGTTCAAAATGGCTTTAGTACGGTATCAAAATCGAGCTAAAAACTCGTTTTGCCAAACAACAATATAAGATGCTGGTAAACAAATGGTAAATATTTCCATTGTAATTTAACGGACTTTCCTTTTGTATTTTAGTTCAACTTTTAAGTGTTCTACCTACTGAAATTATAAGAAATGTACAAAGGGTTTTAGGCGTTTTACATCGATAATGCAATTAAGGCCCTCGCACAGTGTACTTGTTCAAAAAGTCGTAGATTACAAGCTAAACATAGACTCTTCTTGAAAACAGTGGTCTGTAGCTGTTTTATTCTTGGTCTGTCCTATAAACAGTGGATTTTCTCTTGGATAATGTTTTCTACTTCTTCTAAACAGTAAATATTTCACGGTAAAAGTTTTCGAAAGCAAAAACTGCTCGGATGTTGGCACGCGTCAAGTTCCCGCCGCCAAAGAGCAAACAGCCAATCAGGATCGCGATGGACACGTACGTACGGATGTGACGTATACTCAAGCCAAGAAATATCAACTCGAGGGATTACCCTTTTTTCTAAAGTATGGAGCTCCTCTGTAATGACATACAGTTCTCCACTGACCCTGCTTATGTTTATTCTGGCTTCCCTCGCCTCGCATTTGGATATTCTTAATCTGAATTTGTTTGGCTAACATTACATCTTATGTTCGATCTTTTTAAAATTACAAATACGAAAAAGGAAAGCGTACGTAACTCTAATTCACAAAGCTTGAAATTACTTTACAAGTTTATCATACCTAATCAGTGAACGATAAGTAGGTATACAACGCTTGTTGATAGGGTATAGTCTGTGATGACTGGTGGGATATGAATGATGCCATGGTTGCATGTCGTCAGCTTTGCTTTGCAAAAACTGCAGGACTTTGGTGGTTAGGACGAGGGACGGGAGCAGTCTAGATGACATGGCATGTAAAGGTACTAAGACTTCATTTCAGAGCTGCAGTCGCCGTGGATGGGGAGTTGTTGACTCTTGGTACAAATTTCGCACTCATGAAAATGCTGGTGTTGCGTGTTCTGGTTACCTGATAATTTAAAAAAAGTGTGTTTGTGAAGCTGTATCCGGTTAAATGAATCAATAATAGCTTATGACCTTAAAAATGTGAATTAAATTATCCGAGTAATACAACACAAACTACTGACATGCGATTGCCATTTGTTCCCAGCTTTGATACCAAAAATTAAGTTAGGCTCCAGGCAGGCGTAATTATCAAATACATCATGACTAAAACTTTTGAAGTTTCAATTTAAAAATTAGCAATTCTCTATTTAAAATGTATCAAGGTAGTGATAGCGGGATTGTACTCACCTCTCACCTCTGGCGTATCATTTTTTTTTTTTTTTTAGTTTTTTTACCAAACGCACTAAATTCCAATTCGAACTGCAATTTAGCCCTGCCCCGATGGATAATAACCCGGAGGTTTTTATTGAAGGTTACGATATAACTGATGTAATCAAATGTAGCTTAACGGAATCTGCTAATCAAATCAAATCAATCAATCAGTAAATCTCTTTATTCAGGTGCCTAGTCGTTGTAGCGCTTCTGCACTAATTGGGGGCACCGTCACTCACACACACTACCACTACATTAACTTTTTAAACATACAATTCTCAGTTCACATGTTGATTTTTACGAGGGAGGCAAACCGGAGAACCCGGAGAAAAACTATCGTGGCAAGGAAGAGAACAACACAGATAACAAATTCTATTCACGTCTGGCATCCGTAGGGCTTGAACCAGCGACCCGACCCTTTGGACCACAGTGGTGAGGGGCAAATGTTTTACCAGCACGCCACAAATGCCACCCCTGCTAATCAATTAAGGTGCATAGGTCACTTTATAGGAGCGTCAGAATTGTACTCACTTTCGATAAGGAGTACTGTATGCGTTTACTCATACTAATAATCGTGGTACCTTATTGTGCTGCCGGATGAAAAGGAAATAACGTCGCGAAACGCTCCGCCATTGTGTTTACTTCTCTAATACGCCACCCGATTAGCTCACTTGGTAGATCATCGGTCTCTTGTGCGGGAGGTCGTGGGTTCAAGCCCCGGCCGGACCAACACTTGGGGTCTTAAAATAACTGAGAAGAAGGTGCTGCCATTGTAACTAAATCTGCAAATGGTTAGACCTTCACGTGGCTCGGATGATCACGTAAATGGCGATCCCGCGCATTTGAATATATTCATATAGATATTTGCGCGTTATAAATGCATACCTTTACCTTTTTACCTTTACTCACGGGACATCAGCCGATATCCTAGTAGTAGAGGAACCAATCAGAGCGCGCGATTGCTCATATCCAGTGGATGTGGATATAATAAATGTATATATATATGTGTGTGTGTGCGTGTGTGTGTGTAATATGAGTTAAGAAAAATATATAAGAATTAGTTATGATATGTTTAGGCGTTGTTTGGCATTGTTCATTAACATTTTGTAAACTTGTCTAGTGAATAAATTGAAAGTTTTGTCACTTTTAAAAGCTGCTGTTAATTTATTAAAGAGCTTAAATTTTAATTTTTTAAAATTTAATTTATTAAAGCCCTAGGATCCCCTACGGTTGCCACATACATTACATTGTCCGGCTGCGCTTCTAGCGTGGTTGGTCCTTGTGGTGTAGTGGTTAGCACATCGGACTAGTAAACCGAAGACGTGGGGGTCGATTTCCGCCAGGGGCTTAATGTTATTTTTCTCTTTATTCTCTCTCTTATTAAAGAGTTTAGAAGCTATCTTGGAAAGTTCCAAGTTCGAGTGCAATAAACTCTTTGCAATAATGGCCACAACTAATTTGCATAAATCAAAAACTTAATGAATTGAGAAGTTATGTGTCCTCACATGAAAGACCATCAGTAAATTAGTAAATTTGCACAGTTTCAAAATCCTAGGTATAGGCATTTAAAATGTGCTAAAACATGAAAACGAGGCTGGAAAGGCCTCGGCTGTGTTTCACATACAAATCCTTCTTAATTTAAATCGTTGTAACTTCCCAGGTATTTTTGCTAAGACCCTGAAATTTGGTTTATTTACTAATGTTAGCATGGTCTTTCAAAGGCTGGTTGCTATGACTTTTGTAGATGAGCAGAAAGTAGTATTCCTCATTCCAGGCTTTTTGCATGGGGTCAATAACTAAATTTGTGGCGCAGCTTCACCACAATTGGCGGTTGACTTTACGTGTTTCGAGCCTTAGGTAATTTGGAAACGATGCATCCCACAGCGAGCTGTGAACCAGGTGGATTAAATTATATTCTGTTCTTTCTTTAATTGGAAGCCACTTCACCTACTGTAGTACGTCACTTTCACTAGCGTATCTATTTAGAACAAAGGTAGCTGCTGCATTCTGGATTCGCTATAATTTTTTTTGGAGATAATGTGGAAGTGGTTAATACACCACATCAGTGTAGTCCAGTTTGGACAGAATTAGGCTTTCCGCGGGTTGCTTCTTCACATTAGGTGGAGTAAAATTCTTTAGTTTTCTAAGGGTGGATAAAACGGCATACCAAAAAGAAGATAAATGTTTAATGTGATCAGTCCATTTAAGATGTTCATTTATCCACACGCCTAGAAGTTTAAATGAATTCCCATCCAAGTCAGCCATTTTTCCTACAGTTTTAATAATAATAATAAAAAAACATTAATTGTGAAACCCAAAGACCTTTATGCTCTAGATAACACAACTTGATGCTGGAAGGCTTGACTTTTTGTGGACATAAGCCTTTATGCTTCCCTTAGCTTGTTGGTCCTTCCGCTCGATGTCCGAATCCCTGGAGGGTTGAATGAGTTATGGGAGCTTATTGCGCATTGGTCGGTTAAATAGTGCTGTTGCTTGGGCGATACCTGTAGAGGTGTAAGGGGTCGATATGCATTTTCTCAAGAATTTGTAAAGTTCTGCTCTCCGTGGCTTGCCTTGTGTTTTGGCAGCTCCGAGGCATTTCTTTAGGGGTCTCATAAATCTTTCCACTTCTCCATTCGCACGAGGCCATAGAAGTATGATCTTTCTGTGTTTAAATCCAAGTGCCCTTGCAAATTGCTTGGATTACTTTCTGTTAAATGGGGGTCTGTTATCTGACTACTCACTAATTCTGGTATACCGAACTCGGCAAACGCTTTGTCGATTCGTGGGATGACAGTCGTTGCGGATGTTGAACGCACCACTTTCAAAACGGGGTACCGTGAGTATTCGTCCGTGACACGACGACTAAGTATTCACCTGAAGACAGACTCTTGAAGTCGATGTTTACCTCTTGCCAGGGTGCTGCTGGTAGTGGTGACATTAGCCATCTTGTCCATCCCGGGTATCCAAACTTTATCTCTTACAAGTCTCTTTGTTTTAACAATTCCTTGATGTCCCTCTGGGGCGAGGTCGATTACTTTTTGCTGTAAGGTTGATGTAGTAACAATGCTCCGATCGCTAATGGAAAATGTAGATCCAGTATAACTGTCTACGCTCTCACTCGGCCTCAAGTGTGTGTAAGGCAGGCTTTTCAGAATGTTGTTAGTTTCCGCAATCCATGCATCCATGTATTTGGTTGTCTTCGTTGATCCATAAAATTATTATGGAAGTGATTAATTTTCCCCCAATTTCGGCATTCTTATCTACGCGCCGGGCAATAAGCCCTTCGGCCATTATGAGAAAATTTCCCTCGTAGTTCCTACATTTTGAGTTGGAATTTCAGCTTTATTTGTCGGTTTCTGAAGTTGAACCTGCGTTGAGCTTCCTCTGCCTGTTGTCTGTGTATTTGTGTTTATTATGGCATCTTGCGTCTGATCTCGTCTGTAACTTGTGTATTTCTTGATTCGCTTGCTTTTCTTATTGTTCTTCTAGATTCACTATTTTCGTTTCTGTTAGCTCTAATGTCCTACCATATAAGAGAGGTTTTTCCAAAGTGATGTCAGAGTCGTTACGTCCTTTATGACGAACTTTCGTGGATGTACAAAGTTGGATTAACAGAGCAGAACGACAAGGCCGCTACTTTCACGATTTTTTTATTAAACTGGAAGTGATACGCCAAAACTATAAGCGTTTCATTTGTTTCACTGTTGCTCCAAACTTGTGACAAACTCTTTTCGAACTAGAGTAAAGCTACTTGGAGATATTCACGAAAATGTCAGTTTTTCTGCTGATCAAAATATTGCCTCTCCCAAAGTACAAGGCGTTATATCTCAAAATCGTATTCATTGAATTTTGGTCACATTTGATATTTTGTTATTTGGTCCCAAAAGAGCGTGTTTACAAAATATTGATCTTAAATACGGATAGATGTCCTTATAAGGAAAGAAATAAATAGGTTTTTCTGCTCTATCAGTTGGATTATTTGTGCTTTTATTTCACGATCTGTATCGGCGAATTTACAAGTCTTTGCTAGATTTTTGAGGCGAGTATAATAGGCCATGATTGATTCGTTCTCATCCTGAGTTGCTTTACGGAACGTGTATTCGTCCAAGGAAATGTTTTTCTTGTCTTCAAAATAAAGATTGAGTGCATTGACGGCTTTATCTAAGGGATCTTCTTCTTTACCTGGTTCTGTGTTTGCTAATGCCGCGTCAAAGATTTTGTTTACATCTTCACCAACATAGTGTAGAAGTAATGTTCTTTTCCTTTTACGGCCTGTAATGTCCATAGCGATCATCAGGTTTTTGAATCTTTGGATGTATTTCTTCTATCGGGGTCCTTTGGCTCCGGAATCTTCATATAACGATAAAAAATAATAATAAATAAATAAATAAAAAAACTTACGGGAGCAAAGCATTATAAATGCTTAGAAACCCATAAATTGTGAATATTGAAAATATGCATGGCGTATACCCCCAGACATACATTTCTCTGTAAATTTGGTAGTTTTTGAAAAATGTTTTCTCGGCCACCTTAACACCTAACATAATGAATCTTTGCAGGGTTACTAAAGCTGAGGTGCTCTTTCTAGTACTGGTATTATTTTTTCATTCAGTTAAATTTTTACTTAGTCGAATTTGCGGCCGCCATTTTGGTAAAAGGTCTATTATTTTAATATTCTTAGTCTAAATGCGTACGCTAGCTCTCCTTCCCATATAACATTAAATATTCATGAGGCATCGGCCTATCAGTGTCTACCATTAGGTCTCATAGTAGTACTTTGAAACCCAGGACAGAACAACAAACTTAATTATGCAAATGGCAGGGCTTTGAAGCGGAGGGAAATTGAGGGGTAAATCAGCACGTAATTGGTCAATTTTGAGTAACTGGAAATCGTTTCTAAATACGATAATTATACAAATTAGTACAAACTGTATTCGGAAATCGTTTCTAAATACAATTCGACCGTTTCGAGTACAAAGTTTGGAGAATCATCGCACTTAGAAAGATTGAGAATTTTGAGTAACTAAATAACTAAAAACAATAATTATGCAAATTAGTACAAACTCTATTTGGAAATCGTTTCTAAACACAATTCCACCGTTTCGAGTACAACGTTTGGAGAATCATTGCTCTTAGAAAGATTGAGAATTTTCAAAATTAACCGACCAATCATTAATCCTCTGAGACCCATCATTGCCACTTGAAACATAATGTTTGTTGTACTAACCTTGGGATATGTACATGTAAAGCTGATATTATCCCTTGAACTGCCACATAGCTGGAAGAAAACATTGAAACACACAACATTAACACAAAATGAATTCTTTAGTATCATTCTGTCGTAACAGGTTGTCGTTCTTCGCGCGTTCAAAGTCCTACGCCAGATTTGTGAATTTCTTTTTTTTCATTTCTGCATTGAGAGCTTTGCGGAATATCTGAAAACTATTGCCAAAAAGTATACATTAAACGTATAATCTCGCATTCGCATAGTCTGACGTCCAGCGAAACAAAACTTACGTTGAGTTTGTAGCGTCTAAAGGGCTGATGTCAGTAATATCGTTATGTACGGGTTAACCAAGTGCGCCATAGGTTTCCGAACACCCAAGTGGGAATTTTTTGAGGATTTTGGTTATCCTCACTTAATAAAAAAATAAAGTGGTCCTGGCAAGGAACGAACAAGCAAACCCTTAATATACGATATCCCAACCACTAACCCTAACCCTAACCAGTACGCCACGAAGTGATTTCGCTTGGTTGGACTCCTTTTTTTCTGGTATTTAAAGTATTAGGTCATTAGCATTTGACAAAATAATGAATATATAATATTATATAGAAGGAGGTATACACGAACAATCACCGGAATTAATTTGCATACGGATAATTTGCATTTGAATAAGTTCCCCCGACGGTTCCCGTACGCGACGATACTACCCTGATGTCAACCCGGCTTTCTTCTTCTAGCCTTCTCTTGATACAGCATACAATCTGGTAGAGAGTTTTCTGCTGGTACGCTTCTCTACTCGGGTCACAGGCCTCTTGAACAGATTTTATGAGCCAGGAATTTAGGCTTTCTGAGGGAAAATCCTTCAGTTTAGTGCAGACATTTTAAACCGCAGAGATATATAGATTGAAAGGATTTGTTTCCAAATTTGCAGATTTGTCTTCAAAAATCTTCACACGCCAATGGGACTTGTGTTGCGTTCCTTTTGGTATTGTTAATTTAACATTTTGGCAAGCTTTTTCTGCCGTAAGAGGCTCCTTGAATCGACGTTTTTAGGAGCTCTCTCCATCTTAAAGCACGTAATTAAAACTGTAGAGGCTTGGCTGGCATCCTTACCCTCAATGAATAAACTTGAATGTAATTATTACCTTTGGGAAAATTAAATTTTTAACAATTCATACAAGTTTTTTAAATTATTATTATTATTATTATTATTATTATTATTATTATTATTATTATTATTATTATTATTAATTAATTTATTTATTTTTCTTGTCCTATGTGAAAAATTTTAGACTTAATGAGGGTTGACAGGCGAACACGATTATTAATTTCTTAAATAATAAGCTGAGTTTGTTTTAATTTTATTTTATTTTTCGGTCGTTGTGATTAATATTTAGACTGAATGAGAAGGCATTTCTAAACCTCGCTAGTATGTTAGCTACGTCTCGCCATTGTTTCGTGGTACTTGGATCTAGAAGCCGTGTCCAACATACTGGCTCGGATTAGAAGTATTACTTTGAATATACGGATTTGAATAACGATACCCTACATCTACAATCATTTGAATAATCTTAATCTCGATTTAAAAGCATAACATTGCTTCTATACACACGTGCACAAATGGACTAAATTATGTAAGCAGTCAGTAGGTAACAGTCTGTGATGATTATTGGGATATGAATGACGCGAAGGTTACATGTAGGCAACTAGGCTTTTCCAAAATTTTGGGAACTTGGTACGATGGAAAAGGGACGGGTAAAGTATGGCTAACAAACGTGGGCTGTTCAGGTTCATAGAGTTCCCTCCAGTAGAGCTGTTCTAGAAGTGGATTTGGTAGTGGAACCTGCTGCAGTCCACACACTGAAGATGTTGGTGTTTTGTGTTTTGGTTACCTGATGATATAAAAAGTGTGTGTGAAGCTGTGATCGGTTGAGTGAGTTTAGTTCCTTTTTGTCCTGCAATCTCAATCACCAACTGACATTCAGTTTTGTTCCGTCGACCTTTTTTAAAATGGCTGTAAAGATAATATATATATATAGCTATATAGGCAGTGGGATTGATAAATTTCACTAGAAAAATACTTAATCTTGTAGTCAAAAGTGTGCATTGTGTAAATGTACAGTACAGGTCAAACGTCGAACTTCACATTAGCTGAACCTAATGACATCAAAGAAGACAGCCTTATTATCCATTGTTTTCAATGAGTTCGGCTCATGTGAAATTCGACGTTTGATGTATGGGGAAACGTAGATGGTTGCGATCACACAAAGGATGCTAGTATCATATGTTTCGTACAATGAATACGTGCTTTCCCCGTATGTCCTGTAAAGAGAAGCCGAAAACACCGAAGTAATGAATGAATTGAAATAAAGGAGCAGAATAAAAGTAAGGGGGAATTAGCAACGACAACGATAACAGCAAGGATATAATAGCAGGTGGCAGCAGGAATACGACTACTACTGGCAATGGCAGCTCTGGATTGAGCTCTCTGTACCTGTACATTCCATGTCATTTAGCCAGATTGATCCCGTCCCTCGTCCTACGTGCCAATGTCCTACAGCTTTGGAAAGGCCCATTTGCCGACACGCAACCTGTGCATCATTCTGTTCCCAGACATCATCACAGACTGTTCCCCATTACCACTGTGTTTTATTATTATTTATTTTATTTTATTGATATTTATTAATTTAATATTTATCATTGTTTATTTGATTTATTCTAGTATTTATCATTACTACTTTTTTTTTTATTTGTGGCTTTCATGAATCCAACCAATCAGAGAGCAGACACTTCTAGCCCTTTATTTATTTGTCTAGGAAAGAGAGGAATTTCAACTTCCGGAACAAGCTCGAACAGACTTCTTTCCCAGAGATCTATTCTGGTGAGCGACGACATTTCATCTCTGGGTTCCCGAGGATATAACGTAAACTATAGTTAATAGAGGGAGATGGTTAGGAAACCTATTGTTATAGGTCTTTGTTCACTTTTTTCAACCATTACTCTGCTACGCAGGCTAATGTAACCTTGGCTTCATCTATATACCAGGAATCATGACATACTGTTCCCGATTGTTTTCATTAACTATATATTTGAACAATCATTTTATTTTTTATCTTTTTTGTTTTGTTTTGTGTGTGTGTGTGTGTGTGTTTAATAAAAACATACTTATGTTTTTATTTCTTTTTTTATTTTATATTTTTACAAATTTAATTTAAAAAAAAAAAAAAGGTTTGACGTACAATGCCATGCTTTTCAAGTTAATATCACCAAACGTGCATTGTGTCCCATATATCGCGTATATTCTGATTTTTTCCCATTTTTAAAATCTTTTAAGTGAAAATGTCAAGCAAAACTGCACTTCAATGAAATGCTCTCTCTCTTTATCCCCGAGGAGTTAGTCAGAGCTATTTAAATATAGAAGGAGTACTAATGGAAGTCTAAGGAAACTTCCAGTGGTGATTCAAAAACAATTTGTAAGTCGTATGGAATGTTGGAACTGCTTTTATTTCCAAAATAAAAAACAAAAACATTTCCGTGTTTCAGTTATTTATTGAAAAAAAAAAAAAAATCTTGAAACTTTTTCATTTAGTGTGCTACACTGGGTAAATTATTATGTAATTATTCGCATTTGGTTGGTCGCCCGATTTCGAAAGAAGTTTAGGAAAAACTGTTTTTTGAAAAGTTTGTTAAGCGTTGCCATGGAAACGCTGATTAGCATAAAACGACCATCGTTCAAAACTTTCATCTAATAGATTTATTTACCTTCGTATGCAAATTGTCCATGTCAGACCACGTGACATTCTATTGGGAATTGTTCTTTTATTATGAAAATGTTAACTTATCAACATAAGAAAGAATTAATTCCCAAGAGTGACATCACGTGGTCTGAAATGGGTAAACAAACAACGAAGGTAAAGAGGTCTATTCTAACATCTGGTGTAAAATTCAAATTTATTCAGTTAATGTAAGAGTACGTATAAGTGGATTAAAAAAGGGAAGTATAACTCAAAAATAACTCCTTGGAGACACCTAAAAGCCTGGTTAGTGTTATCCAATGCAAGATTTATTGTCATGACGTTTAGAGTTATCACATAAGGTTCACGTAGCTAACGTAAAAGCTAACGTAGCGAAAGACGAATAAGAGATAGGAGATAGACTATTCAAAGATCCAAGAATAGCTGAAGTGAGTGGTGTTTCTGCTTCTTATATTCGTCTAGAACATGGAGCTTCGTGTTTAGATATTCCATGAAATTTGTAGTCGACGAAACCATTTTAAAGACCCAGAATATTTGTGTCTTCTTTTACGTCCATAATTTCTTTTCGTCTTGGAATGACCTAATGCGTATCTCCTTTGGCTGCGACAACCATTTTTTGGAATAGGTATATAAATGTAAAGATAGTCGGAATGACAGATGTCGCTAGAAAAAATATCTTCTTGCAGTTAAGAGTGTGCATTGTGTAAGCAAACATTCAAAGGGCTTAATTATAAAAGTAATATGTAACTATTGACTGAGTTAAGTCAGGCCGGGGCTGCAGAATGACCACAAAGTCAAATATTTTTCCGCCCATAACTTTATCACATGAACCTTTTCTGGCCTTTTCGTGTCTAGTCTTAAATGGACGTAAACGACTTGGGTCCAGTGAAGTGCGCGCAAGCGGGTCCGGGTCCAGATACAGGTTTTTCCGAACAAAATCCGTATGTGGCTAGTCACGTGATTTTTGTTAATGCATTTCATGGGAGCGCGCGCATCTGTCCGTACGTCAAATAAAAGATGCTCCTCTATCTATTACTAAACATTAGACTGATTTATAACTATAAAGTGAGCAGAACAAACGACACCAGCATCATATTGGTGAGTTTTGCATGCAGAGTCGGAAATTCCCCACCCACGGTGACTGCAGCTTTGAAGTGAAGACTCAGAACCAGTACATCCCATGTCGTCCAGCCAGACTGGTCCAGTTCCTCGTCCGTATTGCCAAGGTCCTATAGCTTTGGCGAAACCGAGTTGCCTACATGTAACCTTGGCTTCTTCCATATACCAGTAATCATGACACACTGTTCCCCATTGCTCCTTATGTTTCTACATTCTTTCTGGTAGACTTAGTGAACTTTTTATGGACTGATGTTGAAGTAGCTAATGAAGAAATAGAAAACGAGTGCGCGTGCTGTGTGCAGTTATAAAGCACGCGGGTAGTGCATAAAACCAGAGAAGTGTTGAAGCACAAAGCGTTCTTTCATGAAATACAATGGTGCAAACGCGCGTTCTGTGGGATCTCATATAGCACGAGCCTCGGCCAATTAGAAAGTGAGAGTCTTAGTTGTTATTTTATAAAAAAAGTAATAGCAGGGAAGGTAAGATTCCAGCACCGAGGTTACTTGTGGTGTTTTTTTTTTTTTCCAGCGTTATTGAAGAACGTTCATTCCAAGTGATGGCCAATGGTTTATCACTATCATATAGTCAATGTCATTAACATTGTCCACCGAAAAACGACATTTGGAACTAAAAGAAATATCACGTGATACCTAAAACTCGCTCTAAATGCTTGTTAAAGGAAATCATTACATAAGTATATTTTATACTTATTATTCCCTGTTAACTGTTAATACGACAGTTTAAATTTGAACTTTTTAATCCTTTAAACGAATAAACAAATGAATTACTTGACATTTCTTTTTAATCTAAATGATATTTCTTTTTAATCTAATTGTCTTTTTTCGGTGGACAACGTTATTGACATTAACTGTATCTTGACATCTGCCTAACGTAATGGTATGTCGCAGTTATTTTTTGATGGGTGCATGATGAAAATGTGCCAATATTATATTGTGATGTTCCCTGTACATCGTGAATATGCAACTATCAGATTATTTGGATTTAATATAGGGCTGATTCGGCTTCCGGAAGTAAATTTACCGTCCTAGACTAAAATAAACCCGAACAGAATTGTAAAGTATTACAACATTACTAAATGGTAGTAATCAAAGGTAATGGTAGCAGCAATAGTAATTTAAATTCAACAAGCAGATCAGTTTGATAACTCTTAAAACTAGTCATGCTTATCAGTAGCGGAATTGATACCTAGCTTTTGTTTTTGAAAAGGAATTTGAATGTGCCAACGAAGTGATGAGATTTAAAAGGGAGTATTTTTAGCAAGAGTTTGATTTTAAGCATTAGAAGTCGAATAAAAAATATGCTTCGTGGATTCATTTTGATTGATCACTGAGTTGTTGTTTTTTGTAATATTGTGTGCAACAGCTAATTCGTCGCGCCATATAATTAGAAGAAACTCACAACGAGACACTTCCCTTGGCTAAAAATAACGATTTTTATTCGTAACAATTTTACGGTGTAAATTTGTCTTGCAAAATGTTAAGAATAGAGCAAGCCTTTATACAAAAACTGGTTTAACAGGTTCTTGAAAACCAATACCAAGCAAACCTATGCACACTTCCTTATATGGAGTGTAATCTAGTCAAACCAGTTTAGAACAAAAAAAAAGAAAAAAGAAAAAAAAAAAATGACGCACTTCCGTAACAAACTCAAACTCCTCTATGTTTTCCAACTTCGTTGGCTAAAACAAATATCCCACCACTGACATACCATGCGAAGCTAATCCAGTAGATTTCACCAGATCCGCATTTTCGGCCATATACTCTGATTGTTGTTCAAAGCCAAATGCATTAGTATGATGGCATTCTAAATATGATACTAAATTTTAAAATTTTGTTAGTTTTGATTTTGTCATTATTTATTCTGGAACACCGCCAAGTAATTTAAATGAGAAAATGTTTGCAGAGACATGTGTAAAATCTAGGTTCACCAAAGCTCTTGCCTGGCAGATTGTGACATTAATGATAACTGGGAGAAAACGATAAGTTAGTAAGTTATCAATATTGTAACACGCAATGGGGGACAGTGTGTCATAGCAGCTGATACACGGGAGAAGCTAGAGTTGCATATGGACAACTTGGTTTTACCAAAACTGTTGGATTTTGGCATAATGCCGGTGATGTATGTTAGAGTTATGCTTGTTGCCTATTTTCCTCGTATTCGTGTATCCTAATAGGACATTAGTATATCATTATAAAACTGCAAGTGGTTGATGTCTCTATAAAAGTTGATAAAAAGATGCATAAAACATAATTCAACAAAAGCCCGAGCAGACTACTAAGGATGGACTGGAATAGATAAAATGTACACAAAGAATCGCATTATGTTTCGTTCTTGTCAGTCTTGTACATGTCTAGCACAACATTCAGTGGGGAACAGTTTGTCATTACAGTTGCTGTTGGGATATGGATTAAGCCGAGGTATCATATTGACAGCTTGGTTTTACCAAAGCTGTAGGACTTTGGGGATGGGGACGAGGCACAGGTAAAATATGGCTCAATCATACTATTAAACGCTATGCAGATTAATTCGACCACTAAGTAGATAGTCTTTCAGTCTTCATAGCGTTAAATTATGCAGAGAACATCATGTGATAAAAAAGGGACCTGAAATACAAAACACCAACACTTCAGTATGCCCACACCAAGTTCCATGACCAAATTAGCTGCTATAAAAGCTCTAAAGGGGACTTTCTTATGTGTTAATTCTTAACCGCAGCGGCAATGAGTGCGTGGGAGTATATAGGTTGAATATCTATACAATACTGTGCAAAATATTTGAGACACTAGCCTCCAAAATGGATACAATGTGGTATGATACCTACCATGCAGGTCGTGAAACACACACATACTTCCCTTACCCAACACAATGTAGTTTAAGAAGGATGTGACATATTACAGGAACCTCCCTGGGCCACCCAACATTGAGGGGAGGGGAGGGGAGGGGCTGGTGAGTCCCAAACAGAAGTGGCCAGTTTCGACCAGAGTGGGGGGTAGTGTCTCGACAAGTTTTCCACGCAGTTGTAGTTACTGCACATTGCACATTCAGGAGAAAATGCAAAATACGACTTGAATCTTAACTTTTAATAATACAGCCGAGCAAATCGAGCCTGCTTTTAGCCTAACAAGTACCCTGGTGGCAGGGTGCACTTGACTGCCTGTAGAGCTGAGCACAAACAGGCAGGTTCAAACATCAAATTTCATATTTAGGTTTTTAAACACATACCACAAACGTCCTCAAAGCTAGATAACCTAGGAGTGCTGTTCGCAATGTTAATAGACTTCCATCATCATCATACTTTAAGCCGGGGTGGTATGTAGGACCGCACCCAGAACTATACGGGCCTAAAACTCTTTCCTCATGTAACCGGTATTCGGCATTGATCTATAGGAAATATTTCTTCTACAAAGAAATAATCGATAAAACTTTTCATCAATATTTTTTCATCTTCAACCTAAATTACTATTTTTAGCCTTTGGCGGAAGTTAGTTCAAATCATTTGTATGATTTCCGCTTGGAGATCGACGTAACGAACTAATTATACAATACGTACGTGACCACGAATACGCGTTGACATTTGCTGTGCCGAGAAGCAGCTGATCATGTATGCAGCTTTTTGTACGCTATAACCTGAATAGACCCATTGCATAATGACGTTTCATACCTCTAATACCACAATTCCTTTCGGTAGTTTCTTTTGTTTTCTTAATTATTACTATTGTCTTCGAATTCTCACGGGAGTTTTAAAATTTGAATATCAAAGAAAGTTCGAAAAGGACTGTGGTATTAGAGGTATGAAACGTCATCATGCTTGAGGTCTATTGCTTCTAATACAGTAGGTTGATCACTCTCAACGCTCATTTTAGACGCCAAGAAAACTCCAATTAAATCTCAAATGATCTTCATCCAGACGTGTTCTTTAATGAATCTCTCAAAGTAATAGTTGATTTATTATTATTATTATTATTATTATTATTATTATTATTATTATTATTATTATTATTATTATTTTGGAAGTATTTGCTGATAATGTCCATGAAAAAAAAAAAAGTTTTTGAAAGCCGCTCACTGCGAATTTTTTTCTACATGTAAGTGTTATGTCACATTAATCTTTGAAAACCTCTTTCATAAAATTACCCATATAACCATGGGATCCTTCTAGGGTCTTTTGGTATTGTTTATTATTCGATCTAAGCGAAAATGAGTTTAATTTCTAGCGACTTCAAATTTCATTAAGTTAAATCGCCAGACACTATATCTTGTAGCTAGCTTGCTTTGATTTTTGCTAAAAAACAATATCCCAAAGAAATTATATCTTGTATATTTACGGCTATTAGCAACTTCAGAAGAATTAAGGTCCTTGAAATGTTCGATAAGTAAACTCTGAATTAGTATTTTCGACCGCTCCATATTCAACCAGGGAGGTTGATTTAACCTAAATTCGACATGACAGTAATATACAAATTAGGTACTACCTAATAGCGGAGCTCCCAGTATATTTTTTTATCTGCTTGACTGAATTGAAGCAATGCATGTATAATTCTTATAGATATTTTCCCCCGATTCTTAAGAGATATTTCATAATAAGCTACTAAAAATGGAAATTCATTGCATAACGGGAAAATTCTACGTTGAATTCAAGTGGCTTCGTTGTTTCGAGTGAAATTTAATGTGGAATTCCCAAGTCAGGAAATGAATTTTTATGAATCCCATAGCATTTATAATAAGATA
>JAAAQI020013571.1:0-19889 GCA_011800005.2 Stichodactyla mertensii | reverse complement strand
ACCTTCGGATTTGTACTACCGATGCTCTACCAGCTGAGCTACAGGTCAGACTGGGAGCAGGCCGGGGTGAAATAGATATCGCGGTAATTGAAATGAAATGACTATATGAATGTGGACCGCGTGGCACTATGAAATACATAAACTAGAAATAATGGAAAGTTATAGTGCTTAGAAAGGAGGTTAAAATTCAGAAGATACTTTAATATGGATATATCTCAAACAAAGAAGCTTATTCCCAAGAGAATAATGACGCACGTAGTCTGAAATAACGGGGACATGTGGCTGTTGACTCGACATATTAACTATTTAGGCAACCACACACACTTTTCCTATTTCTTCTTATCTTCTTTTTGTAAATAAGTACTTTAATTTATATATAACTGTCAATCGTGTGTGTAACTTATCTTGTTAATACGTGCGTAAAGAAATAAAAAGTCCAACTGAATACACATTGAATTCTTGATTTCCTGTTGACCCTTAGGCTGTGCACAGTAGCCTCTCCCCTCTCAACCCTCTTCGCCTAACTTAAGCTACCTTAATGCATTCCTAGTTGCGTTTTCCATTTCGCTATCTGTTCTATCGACACCATATTTCCACCGCAAACCACGACCAGAATAGACTGGAGGTTATTGGGGAGTTTCCCTTGATTTTTCCACCTTTCGTAGAAGTTCTCGTAAACTGAAGCTAAGGTTGCCCCACAGCTGGGTTCGACCAGCATTCGATGATCATCTGATGAAAATATAATAAGACACAACCATCAAACGTTAAAATGGCTTTCCCTGGCATGGAGGAATTTAGAGCGTTTTCGTTTTATCAGGATAAATTGAATTTCAATTACACAATTACTACACACTTGAAAGAAACTTTCGGAACTTTCCGTGCACATGGCCGAACACTGATTTGAAACACAAATTGCTGGATTTGCTGCGCTTCTCCTGAAACTGCCGACGAGAATCCGACTTGCTTTCTTTGTTACTCACACGATTTACATCCAAAAGACTTTCTGTTTGCAAAACGTTTAGAACCTAGAGCAGATTTTGCCGTTTGACTTTGAACACCTTGCGGCGTGAATGCAAAAAATCGTGAATGGTTAAATTAATGTATCATCAATTCAGTGTACACTAAAGAAACATAAAGAAACGTTGTCGGATTTAAAAGGTTAAATCATAGAAGGTAAGAATCAGAGGGATTCTGGTAAACAGTTAATAAATCCCATATTATGCGCAGGTTGTTGTTGTTGTGACTACCGGGAATTGCTTAGCATTGAAGAAAGCAATATTCAAGAGTTAGTTACATTAATGCTCATGACGCATTTTATGGGCCTCATTAACTGTTTACCAAGACTCCTCCTCGGTCTTACTGCCTTCGAAGAACCCGACTATGTTTCTTCAATTTGGCGTATATCGCGAAGGGTGTGTGGTACGTGCAAAGGGTAGTTTGCCACAGTCATAGAAAATCCACTCTTACCACTGATGTACTTACTTGCAAATTGTTCGCAGGCTTTGACGGCTTCCTGGTCAGTGCAGGTTTCACTGATGACATTATGCTCCTTGGTCCACTGGAAAGCCTTTTCTGCAACTCTAGTTGCACCAAGAGTCTTAGCAACGCTATAGAAATGAATGAGAGGTCAAACAAGATGGAAGGAAGAAGAAGGAGAAGGAGAAGAAGGAGAAGAAGAAGAGAAAGAAAGAAGTAAAAAAGTAGAAGGAGAAGTAGAAGGAGGCGAAGAGGATAAGAAGAAAAAGAACAAGAAAAAGGAGATGAAGATGACAAAGCAGCAGCCATAGCTCAGAAAAGCATTTTCATTCAGAAAAGCAAAATCCAGCAAATCTTGGTAAGATCCAGACTTTACCTATGTATTCCATCTAATGTTACCAGTCTATCTGCTTTCACAGAAGCATTGAGACTATTGGCTCCGTCTGTTTCCATGGCAACAACAGGGACATCTGTCCATCCAACATCATGTAGACCTTGTACTACACCACAGAGAAGTCCACCTCCTCCAACGCATACAGCCACCACCCCTGGTTTAATTCCATTCATTTCTTTGGCTACTTCATGGATTAGAGTAGCCACTCCTTCCCTAGTGTTGGTTGATGCAAATTGAAATCAGTATTTAGAAAAATATTTTACCACAAGTTTTTCTTGTTGTTATAAGCAGTCTTACAACCTATAAAGCATTTCATTTTGGCTCCGATCATTTACATCAAATTTGAGAGGCACATTGCATATGCACATTAGCTTTTGGCATTATACATGGGACAATTCCATGTGCAGTGAAGGATAACAAGCTAATGTATTTATGTAAAGTGGTGCTCAAACCCAGGAAATTAACTTCCTACACAGACATTCTAATGGTGTGTGTGATGACACTAAGAATGTCTGTGTAAGAGGCTAACTCAGGAATAAGAAATGAGAATAGCAGATATTTTGGATGTCAGCAGTTAAGATGGAAATGAGACAATTAGCTCTGAGAGTATAATATTTTAACATTATTTTAACATTTTTGAAAAAAAAACAGTTAAGACCTAAAATGGAGAGATGATTGGAAATGGTTGGAATAATTATTTAGAACTGTAGAATAGTACATATAAAGTAATCAATATATGATTACATAATCATTTATGGCATATTAATTAAAAATGACTTTTTCACAAGCTTGTCATGACTTGGCTTACCAAATGTCAGGATGGTTGAATGGAGGTATGTAAGTGTACCCTGTGCAAAAAATTAAAGGTGCATACAAGAACATGAATGTATTGCATAATGAGGCAATATACTGATATTATAGCAAGGGGCCACAAAGAGGCTGTAGTGCTTGATATCTGTAGAAACTAAGACGATTTTAAACAAAAACAAATACTGAGGAACTATATGGATAGGAAGGGTCTATTATATATGCCACCGCTTCCATTGTTATATGGAATAAATATATGAAGTGGGGTATAAAGTATTTATTTTCCTACCTGGTTTTTCAGTTATTTCTCTTGCAAGTTTGTCTGCTTCATCCCAGACCTAGGAGCCAACAATCATAACCATGAATGCAAACTGTCAGGGTTAAACCCCCTCCTTCCACTCCCTCCTATTAGCACAAACCCAAACTGCTTTTTTGCATCTGCTTTTGAAAAATGCTGAGATATACATTACAATTAACATGCATGTTCCTGGTAACTTTCAAAATGCTGAAATTCAGCAATTGTTCACCTACATTTCCATGAACGGTGACTTTTGCACCTTCTTCTTGAAGCCGTTTGACCATTGAGTGAGGGGTTGTTGTAGGCACAATAACTGTGCAGGGAGTATTTAATTTCCTTGCAGAGTATGCTGCTGCAAGACCAGCATTTCCACCTGTCATATAATACATCACAATTAAGAGAACTCATTGAGAAATTGTATATTAATACCATTTTACTAGGGGATGGCAAAACTTTGGATTTTTTTTTTTCTTGCTTCTGGTACATGATGAAGGGGTGGTTTATATGTTATTTTGCCAAAAGTTTGTAAAAGGTTTGAAAGTCTAGTTTCACCTTTTGACTTATAAAAAGGGAAGGGTGTTTTCCTTCTTTTATTCTCTGGGGAATGGGTAAACTAAAATAGGGTTCCAATTTCTGGCCAGCCTCCTAAGGGAGCATTCATAATAATTATTTATCTAGAGGGGGGCTATGATGATTTTCTATTTTCATTTTTTGAAGCCCCCCCCTGATGATCTAAGGATATTTTTTTGGCCCCCCTCAAGAGATGTGGTAAAAATTTTGTTGGCCACCCCTATACTTGATTTTATTCATGGGGAAATTTTTGTTAGCCCCCCTAAATCGTATAAGGGAAAAATAATGGCCCCCCCTCAAAATCATCATAGCCCCCCTCTAGATAAATTATGAACACTCCCTAACACCCACAAAGTATTTTGTAACAAAAAATGTGTAAATTGAAACCTTACTTTGTCCACATTTTATGTATACACCAAATTGAAAAAACGTCGTTGGGTTCAAAAAGGCTGAATCATCGAAGGTAAGACCGAAAGGGGTAATGGGTAAGCACTCAATAAGGCCATATCTACTATTACATGCATAGGATATTGTTGCAACTCTTGAGCATTGCTTTGAATTCTCAAAGAAAGCAATTTTCAAGAATTATAGCAATGCACAATGCATATTATGGGCCTTACGAACTATTTACCCAGAATCCTCCTCGGTCTTACCTTCAA
This sequence comes from Stichodactyla mertensii, assembly GCA_011800005.2. Classification (NCBI taxonomy): domain Eukaryota; kingdom Metazoa; phylum Cnidaria; class Anthozoa; order Actiniaria; family Stichodactylidae; genus Stichodactyla; species Stichodactyla mertensii. Next base: position 15,685 of record JAAAQI020013571.1, on the reverse strand, counting down.
CGATTTAACCTTGTGAACCCGACAAAGTTTTTTCAATTTGGTGTATACAGTCAATGTCATTAAAGTTGTCCACTGAAAAAAGACATTTAGACTACAAGAAATGTCATGTGACAAATGCTCTAAATGCTTGTTAAAGGAAATCATTGTGTATGTAGAGTTTATACTTATTATACTGTACTTATCATACTGTTATACTGTTAACTGTTAATAATACTAAAGTTTAAATTTGAATTTTTATTCGTTTAAATGAATAAACAAATGAATTACATGATATTTCTTTTATTCTTAAATGTCTTTTTTCAGTGGACAACGTTAATGACATTGACTGTATATATATTTATATGCACACAATGATATAAATTTATATACACCTATTTCAAAAATCATTGTTGCAGCTGAAGGCAACAGTCAACACTCCAAGACTGCAAAGGATTTTGGTAATTTTTCTCAAAATTAATTCATCCAAAGGCTATTTTGGTTGCATACTTTTGTGACATATTTCTGGCAAGCTGCAATGGTAGCTCAGGTGTTAAACTGAATATTTTGGAAAATACTATTACTATAGACATGATTTATAAGAAACATTACCAATATCCTTTGTGGTCTTGGAGTGTTGACTGTTGCTTTGGCTGCAACAACGATTTTTTAAATAGGTGTATACACACGCTCACACACAGGTGACATTGGGATATGGGGCATGGGGAACAATATGGAAACACTGGCTCAGGAATGACGTCATGTTAAACATCCAGGCACCCTCTTTGCTCTATCTACCTTGGGATATCAGGGAGTTCATAAATGCTTGCAACATGTGCTTACCAGAAGAACAGACGATATGTTTATAACCTTCTTGTGCAGCCTCCAAATACAAAATCAAGAATAAACTCATATATATATATACCTTTAAGATGGGGACATTGGATGGAGGAGGGGGAGGGGAGGGGGAATTTCGGTAATGACGTCATGGTAAAAGTCCGACCGCCTTCTTTTGTCTATCCAGCTAGGGATATCAATGTTTGCAACATGTGCTTACTTGAAGAACAGACGATATGTTTATAACCTTCCTGTACAGCCTCCAAATACAAAATCAAGAGAAAACTATATCAGTGGGATGTTAACAATCTTTGGAAAATTCGAAAATCTAGAGAGAACAGCCACACACCTTCTGACACAAGTGTCCCACACCGCGTATTTTATAGGATGATACTGGTTGGACGTTATCAAGTTTTAGAAACACCGGGCATCCTGTAATCCTTGAAAGGTGGTGACTTTCGACCAGTGGAGTCTGGATATGTAAAGGCTGCATTATATTCAGAGAACGAAACGTTTTAAGGCTTCCTACGTGGTACAATTGTTTAGGACAGGTTTAAGAAAAATCCACAACGTGGCTAATGAACCCAAAATATTTTAATCCGTTGGAGAAGATGAGGTTTAGAACTGGGGAGAGTTGAATGCACTACCTGGGCTTCCTTTGTTTTCTGATCTTTTCGCGCGCGCGCCAATCACGGACTAGATCGGACTGGTCGCTTTTTTATCCGACGTTGAAAGAACAGATAAAGAAGAAAAATCTGAAAGATAAACAAGAAAATAAAAAAGAAACAAGGATGAAGGTGTAACGAGTGAAAAAGGGGGATAAGACACTGGACAAAAAGGGAGAAAAATGGTTTACCGTAATCAAGTTTTATAATTTAACACACTTTAGAAAACCGCATCGAAATTAAACACTTTTTATATGTGTTCATACGGGATAAACATTGGATAAACATTGGATAAACATAATTAAAATACTGGACTGATGTAACCCTCTCTCCCCTCCCTTGATCATTTTTGTACATATCTTTTTCTTTTGTACTCAATGATCCTCAATGAACCAATAGAAAATGCTCCTCGATCGAAGGAAATTTCTGACAGTCGACACTTTAGTAAGAATTTAGATGCTAATAAGCAATTCAGGGACAAGCTCTTCCCTATCAACATATGCGTGAATTTTGTTCGTTTTGAAATAAATCAAGTAAAATAAAAGATAGATGCCGTATCACGGAGTAGTATTGCTTAGATACGTCAAAAAAGGACAAAAATGCAACGGAAGTTGGTCTTTTTTTCTTATCTTTCAATGATCAAAATTGAAATTCTTCTCGCAAGAAATGTAACGCGAATGTTGTGTCCTGCGGTTTATCCACAAAATAAACTTCTTGCGCATGTCAGGTATGGCATGTACGCATGCGCAATAGTGATTTACTAATTCTCTTCTCAGTTTTCGAAGGTTTTCTGCCTTATTTATCTTGTTTTTTAAAAAGGTTTTTGTGGTCTCTTTTGGATATTTCAAAGAAATTTATAGACAGTAGCCATAACAAGACATTTGGGTACAAGCCTGTAAAGGAATTTTGCGTTTCGCCTCTCCCGAGCTTGGAAAACGAGCTCCATGTTTGACCCAACAACGAAGGCGGGCAAATCTTCACCCAATCTTTCGTTGTGAGGGTCGCTCTAAACAAAATTTAAAACACATTCTTCTGGTCTTATTTAATCGATAAAAGTCAGGGAAAACGAAAAAAGCACTCCGTCATGGATTATGATCATTTGGATCCCGAGGGAAGCCTCATGGATGTAAGTAAAACCCATATTTCCTTGGCTTTCACGTCCAAATCCTCGTAACCTTTGACAAGCCAGTTAAGTTGTTATTATCATTTATCTTCAAATTTATTTATTTTATCTTGCTTAAAGAAAATCCAAGCTCTTATACAGCCTCCGCAGTCGGAAGTTTCCGTGAGGAGAACAAAAAAATCCGACAAAGAAGCGAGGAAAGTTGGACGTACAGTCAATCACGATAACTGTGATAGTTGTGGGGAAGGAGGTGATCTTCTGTGTTGTGATCGGTGTCCGTGCGCCTTTCATCTCAGCTGCTGGTAAGAATATTACGCCTTTTGTCTTCCTCTAACTTCCGAGCTCTCATAAGAGCTAAACTAAAGCGTTTATTAGTCATAGTTTAGTCATAGAAATGGTCTGTACGAAAATAGTGAGATTCAAGTATTCTCTAAGACCGAGCTCCTTTGCAAACCTTTGTTTATGGTTCTTTACTAGATAATAAAAAGTACGATTTTGTTCTGTAATGTTGAGATATTTAGCACCAGAAAGCGATAGCATACTCGCTACCAAAGCTATTGTGTTTACAGAAATGGCGAAAGAAGATTTGTAAGTGAAAATGTGTGTCCACATTCAGGCAACCAGTGTCTTACGACTCGTGCCTGCCACCAGTAGTAGAAGTGCCATCTTAATTTCCTGTATTTCCTTTAGTGTCATTATTTATGCTGCTGAAATTTTCAATCTTATTTTGTTTAATTGATTAGTCGAAATATAGTTCTTGAAAGAGTGTTACTTGTTGATCCAGTGTGCTTCTTTATTGCTGAAATAATTGATAGTTGGATTCCTGAGCTTTATTGAACAATTAATAGAATAAATCACTTTATATTGTTGAAGGCTGGCCCTGATTCATGGTGAAATTTTAACCTAAAAAATGTGTGCAACAGTTAGATAAAAAATACAAAGTAGTTTTACTTGTGCAACTGAAACTTGTGTCATGAAATAAATTTCACAGTGCATTTCACAGAAGGTTCAGGTAAGAGTATCACTGTGTAACAGGGCCTTAAGAAAAAAGCTCAATTTTTTGAAAAAAGTGGGGCCATTAAATATCCCATACCTAGCATGAGAAGATTGTGGACTGCATTTGGCTTTGAAATCTTATTTCAATTTTGATATAGATAACAAATATTATTGAAAATTTGCAAAAGGTTTCATGTAACACTACTCTACTTTCATCAAAGTAGGTAGGATGTTACTCATATTTTGTATATTCCATTATACATCATTTTGGGTTTTGATTTCACAGTATTGGGAAGTACAGACCTTTTTCACATGATGGCCAAAAAGTTAACCCAGGTGTAAACAAAGTTTTGATACTCACAGAAAGGCCCCAGTACCAGTATTTACTAGGAACTTGTGACCCTTGCTGTTCAAATCTCAAACTTGCTGTTTGATTGATATATATTGTATGCAAACTATGTAGCTGAATTTGGTTACACCTTCTGAGCATTGCATTGTCAATGACATCTTGACCTTTCCCATCTGCACCAGACTGTAGCTATTATTGTCTCTACTTTTAGAATATAAAAACATTAGCTCTATAACTAGGAATTATATTACTTTGATGACAATGTCTGTTTTCTTTGCTAATCTTAGTGACCCTCCGTTAGAAGAAGACGATATTCCAGATGGTGAATGGATGTGCATTGAATGCAGACTAAAGGCTAAAGATGTATGTATATACCCTTCAAATACTCACTGATCATTCATGAGGTAACTAGCCAACCACATGGCTAGAATCAGGTCACAGGATGAACCTTGAAACCTTAGAAAGTACTCCTAAACCAACTGGAAATCTTTTCTAGTGTCCTTAAACTTGAAATAATTATTTCAAGTCTAGTGACACTGGAAGAACATTGCAATTGGCCAAGGGGTAAAAGGAGTTTCAAATTACTCTAGTCTGATTGTATGACCATTGCCATTTTACTTGCGGGGGGCTGAAGATGGTATGAAATTGGAATCTCTGAGGAAGAAAGCCCAATACCAACCAGAGTGTATAGCAATCACCCACATGTACCAAACAAGGTTCTGATGGCAATGATACTCTATTTTTTGGTCATAATTTTCTATGTACATAAACAGTGATTATGACATTCTTAACTTTTCACGCATGTGCAACAATTGTAATAATTTTAATTAACAAATTCCTCATGAATAATTAATGATATTTGAAGTCATTCTAAAGCTGCCAATTCGCACCAAATGGGTTTGAAACAGTACATACAGGAGCAGCTGATCAGATTTCATATTACTCAATGTGAAAAAATCATGATAGGGACATACCATGAAATGATCATAAATGTGGTGTATTAGTGATCTCATGAGTTGTGAATTGGTTCAGCTGATGTTACTGACTCCTTTCTGTGGGAGTGCCCTGTCTTGACTTTTCACAACCATATCAAATACATGAACATCATACCAGATATTGAATCAGCATGGAAGTTAACATAACAGACTCTTATAATCCTGCTTTGCCATTAAAAAAGATATTGATAAAGAAGTTTTCTAATTATCTTTTTATATATTTTTTACACAACAGGAGGAAATGAAGGAAGTGGATGAAAATGGAAAAGGAAGTGAAGAAAAGGAAAATGAAAAAAGAGAAGATAATGAGAGGAAGGATGAAAAACTACAAGACAAAGAAATATCAGAACCAAAGTCGAAGGAAATTTCTAAACCAGAGTCCTTATTCTCAACATTGGTGAAAATGAGCTCAGGGAAAAACCCTACAACTTTTACACTTCCTCCTGAACTAAAATGCAATACTGTATTCCCAGGTAGGAAGATAAAATACAATATTCAATAACCCAATTTTAGTTAGAATTTAGCCCAAACAAAAACTGTAATTCAAAAAACACTCATACAGCATCTTGGTCAAAGCTTACTAACATACAAGTCTTGCTGGGCTCAGTGTTGTATGTGAGTAGAGTTGTTTGTTGATTCTCTCCTGTGCTTTGAGGGTTTTTCTCTGGGTTCTCTGGTTTTCCTCCCTCTGCAAAAATCAACCTTCAAATCCTAATTCGATCTCAGGGCCTAGATGAAAATTACGCCAAGTAACTCTAGTTACCTGCTTAAAACAAAGTGGATTTATTTTATTTTATTTATACAATGTATCACACTATGACATTCAAGATAATTTTCCCAAATTAACAAGCACGAAATAAACAAGTTGTTTTGATACATGAGCTTACATTGGTTATATTAACTTGGCTTATTTGAAAAGATTATCTTGACATTAACTGAAATTATAACTCCAGCAACTGTGCTACAGTATTTTTAGATCAGATTTAGTTGTCAAAACTATCATAATAACCATTACCATGTAGTACAATGACCTAATTAGCATGTAGCAAAATTGATGCATAGCGAAACAACCAGTAACCATTTAATTGCCAATGCCAGTGGACTTGGTTGGGCATTGTTCTGTTGTGTCAGAGGTTAGGGCTCAATTTCAGGCCAGACCAACACTCAGGGTCTTAAAATAACTGAGAAGGTGCTGCCTTACCACTAAAAAATATCTTCAAATAGTTAGACCTTTACTGTGGCTCAGATGACCACATAAATGGCAATTCCATCTCATTTTGTAAAATTAAACATAGAGGGACATGGGTTTATCCGTGCTTAATGTTACCCTCTCTAAATTGGATTTGAAATTGGAATTTATTTAGCTATATCCAGTCTTGTTTATACAGGTGACAGAAAAAGACAGGGCAGCTGTGAAGACAGAGGACCTCCTGCTAAAAATGGAAAGCGTCCAATATTAAGGTGAATAACATTTGTGTTTAGCTGAAATCTTTATCTGTGGTAACACATAGTACCACCATTACTAAGGGTTTTTGGTACTTTTTGTTGTAGTAATGGTGATGAGGAGGAGCACGGCTTGCCTGCAAACAGACTCTGTTTCTCTTGCAGCAGGTGTGTACAGTGTTGTTATTTAGTTTTACTATATAGCACAAACTATTTCCTGCACATGATGATTGGCTGAGACATTTGTTAGTCAGTTGATTATTTTCCTGTAATCTACCTGTCTAGAACACTGCCGTCTCTGCAGAGTTAACATGATGAAAATTGCTATATAATGGACCTCTTATCAACTGCATCCCCTTGGTCCTTGCAGTGAAAAATCAGTCTTGGCTTTTAGTTTGTACTGTCAAAACCTCAGTCTGATATTTTCCCATAAAGACTGCACTCTTGGTTGATGAGTCATGCTTGGGCTATAAATTTTGATGATATCTATTAAAAACAGATCAAGCAAATTTAAATTTGTACAAAAATAAAATATGTGATAGACAGATGTTCTTAGATTATAAATATTATGTAGACTGATATTTAAAACATTAATATTTCAGGTCTGAATTATTTAGTGAGCTTGTTCATTGTGATTTTTGCCCTCTGGCTTTTCACATGGACTGTGTAAACCCTCCACTTACTACCAAACCTGCAGGAATGTGGATGTGTCCAAACCATGCTGAACACAAACAGGTATACTAACAGTGTTGTCCAAACCATGCTGAACACACAGGTATACTAAGAATATTGCAGTCCAAACCATGGCAACCATACATGTAGATAGGCATAGTAATAGTAAGTACTGACACTTGTCCAAAACCAAGCATAAAATGTTTCACTTTTAGTACAAACCTTTGCATAAATGTGCTGATAATGTAACATGATTTTCTATTAAGCTTTTATGTTTATAATCTTTACAAGGATACGTTGAAGAGTTACATAATTGTTTCATTCTTTCATGGAAGAGTTATGCTATTCTTTTATTCTTGCATGATCCTTTGTTATTTACAATGTATACATAGACTTTGTGTGTATGCTTTTTATCTCTTAACTTTTTAACTTTTTTAGTTTTTACTGATGAAGGCTGAACAGCTGAAATGTTTATTAAATTTCTTGGGAATAGAAAATTTTGATATCTTCTTTTCCATGTATTTTCATCCACACTTTTTGGAAGACTACTGCTGAATTCTGCTTGGAATCCTTCTACTGGAAGTCCATTGTTGGCTCAACCATATTTATTTACTGTACTGATAATATGCACACCTATTTCAAGTCTCATAATGATGGATAAACATTAGATAGGTTGATACTTATTGGATTATTATCTTGTGTTATAGCCTGGCCTGAGAGATCCAAGGTTTACCAAGCGTTGTCAAGCTTACAATGATCTACAGAACAATATATCTCAACACACAGTGAAAATGAATTTCCTCAGGAAAGCACACAGGTACCTCTTTGGTTTGGTTTACTGATATTCTTTATAATATTCTACTCAAAAGGAGGGCATTTGAAAAACCCAATTACATCTGTGTGGAGGCTAAACAAGACTGATTTTTTTGTTGAACCCCTTGTTACCCTCGTTTTTGATGAACTCAGTTTAAAAAAAATTATTTACAGTCAAACTAGCTGAAGTGTACCCCCACTAGACTGGATTAATAAATTTATTATTCGAATATTGAGCCATTATTCGTTTTCAGGAATGCATTCCATTTGAAAATAATATTCAGTGCGGCATGCAAAAGTATGACCACTTTTAATGTATTTGCATACTTTTATGCACAGGATTTTGCTGATAAAACAAGCTATTACTCACCATATTTGGTAAAACCAGACAGCTTCTCATCTAAATGTGTCAGTTTAACGTACAAAATCCTGTGGTGAATAATAATAGTGCATAATTTATGCAATAGTATAAATAGTGGAATGATATTTTCAAACAGAATGCATTCCTGAAAATGAATAATGGCTCAATATTCGATTAATAAATTTATTAATCCATTCTAGTTGGGTACACTTCAGCTAGTTTGGATGTAAATAAGACAGAAGTTTGGAAGTATTTGGAATAAAATATATCAATGATAATTTTTCAACAATTATTTATATTTCCAGACTTCAAAATCATCCAGGGATGAAGCGAAAATCACAGTTGCCTTCAGGAAGAAGAGCTTCTTTGGTAAGATAAAAAATATATTGATGGATTGATTTAATATGTAGTATCTAAACAGTAAGTCTGGCATGATTTTTTCACATTTTCCCCAGCTTTTGTTTTCTTAAAAAGCTTTTTTTTTTTTGCAATAAGAGGACAGACAGAATTGCTGTTGTCAATGAGTACACATTCTTTCTGTTGTTTGTTTTGATCACTAAAAATAAGTAGATTTTGTTTTTGTCATTGTAAAAAAGGAAATGAGATTTGTTTTTTTGTGTGTGTCTGTCCTCTTATTGACAGTAAATTTTGTCAACACACTGAAGATGCTTGTACTGTAGTCTGCAGATCCACTTGGCTATACACCCTGTAAATAAAAACTACTTTGATGATGTGATGACACAATATATCATCAATAAGAGGACAGACAAATAACAAACAGGTCTTAATTTGTTAATACAGTATATATAGTTGACATTGTATTGGTTTTTTGTGCAGGTTCCTCAAGCGATCAAAGATCATTACAAGTCACCACCAATCACACTCTTACCAGAACACATTAGAAAAATGCAAGAACCTCTACCACTTTATTCCCTTCCTCAAACAACACCAGCACCTGAAGAACAAGAAGAGGTAAAGAAAAGTACTTACTGTGAGACTCTCAAGTTACATAGCTTTGTTGTCTGTATTACTTAACACATGTTGGGTATTTTAGCTCATTTATTATTGACATGGTTTGCACTGCTCCTAGAATTCCTGGAAAACTCCTTGAATTTTCTATTAGTATGAATAGGTTAAATGTTAGAAAATTGTTGAATTGTCTAACATGAAATTTGAAAGTTATGGGATCCTGGAATTTTATATTTTTATCCTGGAAAACTGGAAAATTCCTTTAATTTTATAATCTCCTAGTGGTACTAAACCTGATGCTGTCATTCTATAACTTTATTTCTGAAATTTGTTTTATCTTTCAGTGGTTAAAATGTGTTGTAAATCTCCAGTGTGACATTGCCAAGCACCTTGTCCAGATGCAGTCTAGTAAACTACTAGTTCCCAGTTGCTCACCTAACTCAACTGAAGCTTCCTCAGCTGTTAAATCTGAAACTTCTGGTGTTACAAATACACCTCCAACATCAACAACTGTCAATGCTCTTGCTGCTAGTCTCAGTAGCCTGTCAAATAATGTTTTGAATGGTGTCAAGAATGAATTGGGAGCTCACAGTTCTGCAACTAGTAATGTTGCCAATGCTTGCATTAGTAGGGTTGTTACGACAACTATAACAACGTCAAGTGGAGGAAAAACTGTAACAAAACCTGTGACAATACTTTATGCATCTCCTTCGAAACTACAAGCACAAATGAATGGTCCACTGAATTCAGCAAAGTCTATTACATCATCATCTTTGAGCTCTCAGATAGCAGCCATGGCTTCTTCTGGGGCATTGAGTAATGCTAATTCCATAACTTTAAAACATGAACCTACTGATATAACTCATGGTGATGGCAATAAAAATCAAATAGATACAATTAAACTTATTAATGACCTGGCTCATTTGAATAATTTAAAACCCAAGACTACTTTGGGAATTGTAAAGCCTGTGGCAGGATCACCTACTGTTGCGACTTCTTTATCTGGTAATGCCAGTACAAAAACGGCAACAGCTCTGGGGTCAGCTATAGTCAGTGCACTGCCAGGATCAAGTGGCAGCAAGCTCAATACTAATACTCCAACAAAGCTTATAGTTCTTACAAGTAATAGTAGTGGAAATATTATAAAGACTATTGGTCTGGCATCTAATTCGACAGCTGGGCAAATACCTTCAGGTTCAGTCCTTACATTACCAAGTACTGTCTCTATGGCAACAACTTTGGCATCAACTAGCTCTGCAAGTTCTTCTGTGTTGTCAAGCCCTGTTCGTGGTAGTCAAGGAATAGGAGTGACACCATTGGCGACTGCTAATGCTATAAATAGTATCTGTGCTGCAACTGGCGTTGATGCCTTTAATGGTTAGTGCATTTCGTAGTGGCCTATTGTCAATTACTGGAAAAACTTTGTACTGTATAGCAAGACCACCCATTTCTGCAACTATAGTGCAGATAAAATAATTTTATTCTTGAGTAAGAAGCAACTCCTTTGGTTCTCTTGAGAAGAGCTTACAACATAAGCTGTAGCCAGGAATTTTTGCAGAGGGAGGGAGGGAAGTGTTAGAGTTTTGGGGGGTGTAACCAAGGCCAAAGTCAATCAAACTATTGGATGTTGGACGTTGAGTACCCCAAAATGTGTACCCCCTGGCTACAGACTAGCAGCAAATAGCTGGAGTTTGCACTTAGACTAATTAAACATTCTCTTTTTCTCTCTTGATATCAGAACTGGGTAAACTGGACTCCAGATTAATCCAAGTGCTTGCATTTCAAAGATTACAACAGCTTCTTGCACAGGCTAAGGTACAGTAAAATATGACTGACATGGCACATGCATTCTTTCTTTTAGGCCCTGGTCATTCATTAGAAGGGGGAGGGCTAGTGTATTTTAATTTAGATGTGCATGTTTTTGTTAGGCTACTCTCCTTCTCTAGTGTCTTACATAAATTAAGGAGGATGCCTCAAAGGTCTGCACAGATTTCTGTCACCCTTCCCTTTGAGTTTGCATGACAAGTAAAGAACCTCCCCTCCCCTCCCCCCCATTTGCACCAGCCCTCCCCACTCTAATTAACGACCGGCCCCTTGTGTAACTTATCAAGGGAGTTTAAAACTTGAATCTGATTCTGTCTTGTTAGCCTGTACCACCAAGTCCAGTTGCGTCTCGAAAAATCACCTTCAATGGACTCAAAGAATCAATGGTATCCCCACACCATACAGGTACCCAGTAGAAATATGAAATTGTTTTGCTATTACCAGGCAAATCAGCACTTTTAATGTAAATGCTTTCTTTTGGTGGATTTAGGGGGTCCAAGGGGTTGAGGCCCCTCTCTTTATTTTGGGATGCATTGTTTTACTTACAGTTGAACTAAAAAAACCTGTGAAAACCTAAAATATGTCTGGAATGTCAAGCATCGTGTTCTGACCAATCACATGTGAGAATTCATTCTTGCATGTAATTGGTTGAAACCTTTGCCACAGGTGTTTATGGTTATCTTTGTTTGAGTGTAAGTGGTATTTTCATACCTACAAACTTGGCTTGATCCCCCTTTCCGTGATTTCTGGATCCATTGCTAATTCCTTGCACTAAATCCATGAATCATGATGAAAACTGTTGATTAGATTTTGAATAAAGGTATTTAAACTGCTGTTAAGTGATCACCATGTGATCAGAAAGTCTTTTGACTTGTGTATTGGATCTCTCCTGGAGAGTAAGTAACAATTTTGCTGGAATCGAATGATTGTGCGGTGCTCTATGAACATGTCTGTGACCAATAAATTTTGGCCAAGTAAGCCGTGAAAATGTTAAATTGGCTCAATAGTAGTAGTTTTGAGGCTTTCGCATGCAGTAGACATAACATTGTAAGTTTTTTGGTTATCATGTGTATTTCCAACTTGGTTTGGCATTTGGGAAGCAAAAACACTTACTATGTTATGGCTCAATTGTATTATTTTCTATTGCACCTATTTTCATTATGCATGCAACCTAGACCACTCCAGATTGGGATTTTGGCTTCCTTCAATTAAAATAATTACTAATTATATAACACAGACTGTGAAAATATGTGTTAACAAAAACCTAGACTGTGCAGTTGCCACTCAATGTCTGGGTTCCATAATTTTGAAAATGTGTGTAATTCATTCTGCACATGTTGTGGCTCACAGTCATTTCGTAATCCTTGCTTTTGTGATTTCATTGTGATGATAAGGCAACGTCATGATAATCATCCTTGACCTCTAGTTATTCATGTCTTTCTTTCATCCATATATTCTTTTCTTCATTATTTCCAGCTGTTCCTTCTGGAAGATCTATAGCAGTATTGTGTCCCCTGACTGGGACTGGACCAGCAATGTCCATGGTCCATAAGTGCCTTTCACTTGGACGGGGTAAGTGATGATCCTGCATTGTCACCATATAGCTCATCAAGTGCTTGTGCCATGTGATGAGCTTCAATTTCAACTAGTAATAGCAAGCAAGTTGAAATAGAACTGACGAGGTTAATTAGGATTGGTCAAATGCAGGTAGAATTTTTGGGGGAAACTGTTTCCAAATATTTTTACACTATTAGGATTTCTAATATCAAGTGACTTTAAGGTAGTTAGGACCCCTTGCTACTGGGCATCCTGTTTGTGCACATCTTTTAGAAGAAAATTTCAACATAGCATAGCCAAAGTAGCAAATCACAGCAAACTATGCATTTTTCAGTTTTTAAGCTTCAAACTAAATACATAATGATAGAGGTGACTAGTACCCAGTCCCACTTGGCCAAAACACTCGTAGACCCTTAATTAGCATGGTGATCGCCATTGGTTTTTTTTCTTTTTCAATTTTCACATTTCTAATATTATAATCTTTTTGAATCTTTAAAGAAATCAATGCCTTTTTGATAGCATTCCCTACAAATTTTGACTTTAGTATGTCAGTAGCCATAAGTTGAATTGGTCATTGAAATTACTAGTCTAGTCTGCAACTTTTCAAAGGTTTAGAGGAAAGATAACAATAGCAAAAGACCCCTCTGTAAGAATTTCTTGTTAAAATTAGATAAATTTAATGTTGTTCATTGATATAATTTTATATTTTGGAGAAATCCAATGATCTTATTTTGTCCCAAGTTATGCACAAAACAGCTAATTTTTCTTCAAACTTGTTACACTATTTGGGATAATTACAGGGAGTCTGAAAGGAATAAGCTAGGTTCATTTTGATTGGTTGAAAGTGTGTAGATCTCAAACAGGTAATTTTTCCCAAAATTTGTTACCCTATTTAGGAGAACTCTGACACACCGCAGTATAATCTTTCATAACATGGGTGTGTTTTTATGCGAATATTATGTTTGGGAACTACTCATTTTGGGCAGGTTATTTTATGTTCAGGATATATGTTAAGGATATTCCAAAGAATTTGTGCAATAAAGCTTGTGAAATTATATCCTAAAAATATTGTTAACTTTAGTATAAATATAGGCCATATACGTTGTGTGAATTAGATCCGATCAGCTGAGTAAGCTGAACTCAGAAGTCTAATAAAGAGTATCCTTTGGTCCAAACTGGTTGTGCTTTCGTTGGTCATAAGGCTTGAGGAAGCTTCATCACAGGAGTCTTAAAGGAACTAGCTAGGTTTATTTTGATTGGTCCAAAGTGTGTAGATTGGAAACAGCAGAATTTTCCCAAAATTTATTTTAGTATGTTGTTGTGGTAGAATATCAACTCGTATTCTATTGTTTTAGATTTAAACTTTGATTGATTAACGAACTCCTGTGATTATGGTTAGAGGAGTAAGGCATAAAGTCTAGCTAGTTTCATTTCTAATTTTTAACTATTTTTTTTGTCTTGTCTCTATAGGTGTTGATACAGATGTTTGCCTACAAGACTACAGCCATTGTAACTTTATCTCGGAGAAACATTGCTGTATTTTCTATGATGAGGTGAGAGCTACTGTATGAATATTGCAAGTATTTTTTGTTTGAATTAAAAATTCAACCCTTACCACTCAGGCAAGGCACCTTCCCTCCTACAGTGCACTGCTCTGAGTGCATCCAAGAATGACCATCCTATCTAAATTCTATTGACTCTCCCATTCTGATTTTTGCATTGTAAAGACTACTGTAGTGACATGGAGATTGGGCTTTGTACCATGCATGCTCATTGCTTTTATTATTTCTTTGTGGCTTAAAATTCACTAAGCATTTACAAGCTATTGTACATGTTTTTAGTGTTGGATAGTTCAAAATCCAGCTTCAAACAACCATTTTTTTTTTCCATTTGAAATCTCCATTTAACATCACTAAAAGTTTCTCTGGGATTTTCTTGATCCGCTTTAGCCCCAACAACTGCTTATTATTTTTATTATTTTTCTGTTTGTAGACGTCAGACCAGTATGAACTGATCAATTACAGTGAACATGGAACATATGTAGACAATGTTCTTTACTCATGTGATTTCTCAGACAAACCAAATCACAGTATCACTTCTTCTAAAGACCTTGACCCCAACAAGATCTCAAAATCAAGACTCATCAAATCAGCTGAATCAAGAAAAGGCTCTAAGGTAGCTAGAAGAACTGTCGGTTTTGGTGTACAAAAAATCTCCAAGCTATGCAACTGCACAACAAGTAGTTCTAATTTAATCGGCAGCAGTGGGGCAGGTTGGGAAGGCACCGCACTCTTACATCATGGTAGCTACATCAAAGTAGGCTGTCAACAGTTTGTATTCAGTATAACGAACAATGCAACTAAACACTGCACAATGAATAAATCCAATTCCTCCAGTGTACAAAGTAGTACGACTACCAGCACAGCAAAACTCTCAACATAGGCATAATTTAAATGCCATCATTTTTAACCTCGGCAGATTATTTTTGTACATTCATTATACAAGAGTTCCTAATTTTATGCATCACCTGTGAATTATCTTACAGGTAAGCAATCTTATTTGTTCTCCTTTTGAACAATGGAAAACAATTATATTCTTGTAAGGTATTTGATGTAAATGAATTGTTGTCAATATTATTGTCAATATTATTAGCTATTTATTCAAAAATAGAGCATCTCAAAAAAACAATTCAAATTCAGGCATCGATCTGAATGGACTTGAAAAATGCGTGTTGTTTCACCTGTAATATACTATTATTAATAAAAACAAGTGCATTGGATAATAAGGTCTGTCTTTTCCCCATTTCAACCCCTTTTCCCTGTACTATATAGTCCATGGATGGATTTTCCTCTTTTTTGACCCATTTCACCCCCTTTTCCCTGGTACTATAGTCCATGGATGGATTTTCCTCTTTTTTGACCCATTTCACCCCCTTTTCCCTGTACTATAGTCCATGGATGGATTTTCCTCTTTTTTGACCCATTTCACCCCCTTTTCCCTGTACTATAGTCCATGGATGGATTTTCCTCTTTTTTGACCCATTTCACCCCCTTTTCCCTGTACTATAGTCCATGGATGGATTTTCCTCTTTTTTGACCCATTTCA
>JAAAQI020013460.1:0-19892 GCA_011800005.2 Stichodactyla mertensii | reverse complement strand
TCAAAAGACAAAATAAAAAATGGGGGTCACCGACTTCGTTTGGGAGATATGAAGCTTTAAACTTTGAAAATGTGGCCACCATTTTGAATTTGATCGTGTTTGCTATATAAACAAAATGATCCAGGCGTTCCTCGCTCAGTTAAAAGAGCTCGAGCACGCGCGCAGAAAGGATGCGCAGAAACAATGCCCATGAACATCCTTAATGTGGATTAGTAGGTTATATTTTTGTTTTAAATATGAGACAACCTAATGTATTCAATTTCTTGAATATTATTGCAGCAATATGAGGAATTGGACCGAGTAATGCTGCAGTCACACGAAGACCAGTTAAAATTACTAGATGATGTTCATGCCAGGTAATAAAAGTAATTGAAATTGCATCTATTTGTTTGTTACAATTTAACTATTAGTTCCTGTTTCACAGATTTTAACCCAAAAAAGGTTCCATCACTCTAATTTATTAGTTTAGTGTATCACTTTCTCGGCTCTTAAGTTTTCTTTTTCCAATAACCTTTTGCCCATTTTTAAAATGAAGGATGATAGGGTGGGATGAGCCATCTGTAATGAAAGTTTTCTTTATTTTGTTTGTAGGCAAATGAATGACTTGAAGAAAGACCAAGACAAGATGAACAGAGAGGAGCTGAAATTCCTATCAAGACATGTCAAAGAAAAAGATGAATTACAAAGGTTTGGGTTTTGTTTTTAATAGAGATTGTTTTGAGATCTTTGTAAGTGTTTGGTGAGGTGTTGGTAAGTGATTAATAAGGTGTCAGTATAAGTGGTCAGTAAGGTGTCGGTGAGTGGTTAGTAAGGTGTTGGTAATTGGTCAGCCAGCAATATCTTGCTAACCACTTATGGTACAGGATGGATAGTTCACAATATCTTGGCAGTCAAATTGAATTTTGATGGCAGGATTTAGCAATTGACAGGGTTTAATTATTTAGGCTTCTTGCTAAACAATTTTACCTTTTGATTTTTTTGCTTTTTTTTGTAGGAGAAAAAGAGAGCAAAACAAGAAACATATCGAACAATCAGTCAAAGAAAGGCAGAAGGTATTTGTATTGTTAATTTATTATCTAGTTATTACCACTAGTAGTCCAGGTATCTGTTTTGCATCAAAATTTATTTTCATTTAAGGTCCATACACACTAAGGGTTTTGCAGGGTCCCTGGTCATTTTGCTCCTTCCTGTATACCAAAGCATTCATGGAAAAAAGGTTGAAGCGGGAGCAGAATTTTGCCCCCAGCTCACACTCCCTGATATCAAACTGGTTAAACATTAGAAAGCATGACCACACCATGCAGCCAGCTCCTGCAGCATGCTCTCTCATGTGTACTAGTTGTGCCAAATGACACGGGAGTCTGCCTTGGAGCAAAACCCTTAGTGTGTATGGATCTTAGCTTAGACCTGTGATGAAGATTTGGGGCATTGTTAATAATTTATGATGTTATTTTGGAATCTGTAGATGAAAGACTTTCATGAAAAAGAAAAAGAAGAATTGGTTGCTGAACAGCAAAAGATTGCAGACCAAATGAAAACAGACAAAGAAAATGTGAGATTTCATTCATTCATTCATCCATTCCTCATTTTTTATCCAGCATGTCTTGACCTATTTTTCTTATTTCATAGGCAATAAAGGAACTCCAAGCTCTGTACGACAGCAAACATCAATCAGTACCAGGTTCAAATTTAGAGTCGATACACACAAATCTATTCACTGGGGACAAGATTACAAGTCTGTAGAAATAAATTATTTGAGGAATCAATGACATATTTATTGCTAGAGTTTTGCAATATTATTCAAAATTCTTATTTAAATAGAAATCTGAAATCTCTTTACCAAAAGATCACTTTAAACAAAATGTAGGAAATGCTCTAATTACATTATTATTGGTATCCTCACTGTACCATAACAACGCTAAAGAACTCTATGGTGTGAACAGAGTTGATCGGCATTCATAAAATGTGTTGCTAGGTAACCTTGTTGCTAAGCAACACAATTACTATTATCACAGCTTTAACACCATCTAGAAATGTAATGCTGGATGATATTGGAATGTTGCTTGTCAGCAGCAGTGTTACTATTGATAGGCAACAGCTAGGTAGCCATTGGTTTTCTATAATTTGACGAAAAAGTGTGAATAGGTGTTAGCTAGCAGGCAGAATCAAATCTACTTTTTGCAATGATCACAGCTAGGATTTTGAGACCTTGCTAATGTTACACCACTTGTGAAACTTGCAACAATTCAACCCAAAAGACGTTTTACAAAGAACATTTATTTAATACCTTAAGTTTGTGTAATTTAGGGAACATTTCCTAGCTGCACAGTCACCAAAACCAGTATACTGGTAACACATTTTTTTCATTTTAATTTAAAAGCAGTGGTTGTCACACCAATAATGAAATGGTAAAAACCATCTCTGTAAATAGTGAATGTATACATTGTATGCAACTGGCTTCTGTAAGTGGTTGCACAAAATTTATACGACAATAATTCACAGTATTTGTATTTAGTTCTAGTGATCATGATGTCATCAACTCTGTACCATGACCATAGGACATGTGCATGCTGTGATAATCTACTCCATGTATATATAGATAGGGTACAAACTAGTCTAAGCAGAGCTGATATTTCCCTTAACTTTCAGTGCTACAGTACATAGTGTAAAACAATGGGTATCGTCATACTCTGTTAATGGAAATTCCCTGGTGGAAAGATATTAATATGATATATCTTTAGGTGTTATCAGTATGTATATACCTCCTATTATACACAATGGCTATACTGTAATTGTGGACCACGCTTTTACCATATGATTGCCTTATGGCCAAAGCACATAACAGGCAGACCATAAAAAAGTGGGGGAAAAATGGGGTTCAAAATTTATGTATGGTCAGGGTTCGTACAGGTTTTGGAAAGTCTTGGAAATTTTTGGAAATTGATAATGCATTTTTCCAGGACCTTGAAAATTTTGAAAAATTGATTTTTGGTTCAACTAGGCTATGGAAAAGTTATGGAATTTTTGTACCTTGTCCATGTTATACCTTGGAAAGAATTGTTTTCATTGTAAAGCGCCAACGGTGTACATGTGTCATTGCCTGCTGCAGTATTGTTCTGCATTGGTAATGTATGTTCAGTGTTTCAGATCCATGAATTTGGCTTTATTTTTGTGCTTTGTGTTGTTTTGGAAATTCTCACAGGGGATCCTGTACGAACCCTGTAATATGGTCCGAGCACAAGCGAGGTTAATTATAAATATTTATTATGTGGCAAGGTGAACACGTCAAAGATAAGGTTGGTGGTCCGTACCATGAGTTATGGACCACAAATTGGCCAATAAAATCAGGTCATAAAATGACCTTGCCATATAATGAATATAATTATCTGATTAAGAATTCCAGAAAATTCTGAAGGCGATCAACCCCTTATTATAGTGGAAAGAACAGGGGTTGTTCTTTCTGTCAATACTATATTTAACCAATTATCAAAACAATAGTTGCTACATGAATGTCTACAGGTTAAGATATGCTGGTAATCATGTTACACATTGATGTCATAATTGATGACTCAAATAATAATAATATATACCCCTTTAATTAGGTTACATATACACAAGTATGTACAAAAATAAAATGGGAGAAATTGGCAAGAGCAGTGTATTGCAAGCCAAGAATACCTATAATTTTCAATCCAGTGTCACTAGTCTGGATTGCAAGTACAAAGTATTGCAATTCTGTACTAGGTTGATTATGATTTTAGTTGAATGGAGTATTATCAGGATAATACAATTACATTATCATATTTATTATTAATAATTACTATTACTGACACTATGGAACAATGTCTAAGCATGCATGCACTTTTAGCACATTTCCAAGAATTCAAGAAAGTTTTCAGTATGAAAAGAAATGTTCGTTTTCTGGTAGTATACAAAACTTTTGGTAGTATACTTTTGTGGGACCAAGATATCATATAAATGAAGAACATATGTAAGAATTAGCCTTAAGTTTTCAGAACTGACCTTAAGTTTTGGTATTTTGAGAAGTCAAATTGGAAGGCAAGTGCAAAAGTAAAATTTGCACATGTTTACAATAAAGAGTTTGAGCATGTGCAGACATTTCTCTCTATTGTCACCATTACCTTATAAGAGTGTTTAAACCAGTAAAAAAGGACTTGCAAGTTACACAGCAGTTAGGAGACAAAATTTCAGAAATGAGGAGAGTCTGTTGAACAGTCAAGACCCTGCTTTGGTATCTGGCAAATAGTACACATGGAGAGTTACTGTTGTGAAACATAGTCAAATGTCTTCCAGCATTGTAGCCTGCTGGGTACGTACTGCCTGTTTTATTGCCAATATAAATGTTTTGTTTGTAAGTTTAATTTACTGGCTTAAGACATTGTCTTTTTGAGGCAAGTGTACATAGCAGTTAAGCCTTGCAGTGTCAAGAGAAGAATTAAAGCTGGAACAGTTATTAATATTGTTAGGTTTTTCTGAAAAGATTTTCATTTTTTCCCTCAAGTTACCAGTAAGCCTCTTCTCTGATGCTTCAGGGCAAACCAAAACATAATTCATTTGGGTGGGGTAGATTAGTCAAACAGAAGCTGTTTGATTGGGTGGGTCTTTAGGGTGTGTTTACCAGTAGATTTTATTTAATAATGGGATTAATTATGTGCACTGGAATTAAATTAAGTCAGATGCATTTAGTGCTACACTATTAGCTTTAAGGCATTCCTTTGCAACTGCAATCAAAAGTGGAATTTCCAGACTTTAAATCAGTTTTAATGCACCTCACAGAATCT
This sequence comes from Stichodactyla mertensii, assembly GCA_011800005.2. Lineage (NCBI taxonomy): Eukaryota > Metazoa > Cnidaria > Anthozoa > Actiniaria > Stichodactylidae > Stichodactyla > Stichodactyla mertensii. Next base: position 15,090 of record JAAAQI020013460.1, on the reverse strand, counting down.
TAATTACAATCCCACAGCATGAACACAGAGCTGGTGATCATTTTCCTTATTAGTCCTGGATCAACATGAAACTTTTCATAATTATATGCCAAAGTAATCTTATCAAAAGAATGTCACCTTATTGTCTTTTATTTCTTAGTGCATTTACCTGAAAAGTTATATGTTGGGTCCGTGAACTTTTTGTCAGTTTGACAATTTTGATAAATTGTCATTAAAAATGGGAAATACAGAAAATCTTACTCCATAATTTGTTTTCCTGTTACTCTTAGACTAGTTATTAATGACAATTTCTCGACATTTTATCCAGCTTTCACAATAGAATGAAAGATATTATTCATTGTGGATGAAATAAGCCATACATACATTCAGTTGTCTCATGACTGCATTAATTTGTGGATGAACAGACTTCGACTGCTTCTGCTAGTCTTCAGGCGATGGTGTAGATAACTGGACTAGCAGTAGCAGCCAAAATGTCACAGTTATCCACAAAGTATCGTTTATTAGCTTTCATAATGTTTCAAACATTTTTGAAATTGGGAGATTCTTCTTTTTTGTTACTCTTGTATATTTTGCCTATTTGTTTTGGCAATGTTTTGTTTTAGAAAGAAGTCATTTGTTTCTTATCTGCTGAACATTTATTTATTAAAAATTAAGATATTAAAGAGCACACAAAGAAGACAAAGGGTGTTGAATTGTTTCTCTTAATGGCTAGTTTAATTTAGCAAGTGTTTGTTGCTCAACCTGAGCATGCTATTCAGAAAATCAGGTTAGGTTACTGGGGAAGGAGGGGGAGGGGGGTGTCCAAAAAGTTGGATACTTCCTGGAACTTAACTAATACACATGTGATCAATGAAGCTACATCAAGGACATTACTTCAGAATTTGAAAATTTTTTTAATGATTTCATGAATTACAGTTTTTAAAACATAAATCATTGATATTATGCCCAGAAATTGTGGTTATACTACAATTCCTGTCAACTTTACACCCAAGGGTTACACACAGCCAACATGTCAGCCATCCATGACCAAAAAGTGGAGCAACAGTAATGTTAACTGGTCAAAATACATGCAATTTCCACACCAAAAATAACTTTGAAAGGAGTCTACTGCTACGCATAATTTCAATCTAAAAAAAAATCATTAAAAACTTGCAATTCCAAATTTTAGGCATATCTGAAAATCAGAATAGCCAACTTAAAGTATTTTTTTACATTATGTTACTGGTACTTACTTTAGTTAATATCTTACATGTTACATGTAATTTTAAGCATTTTTTAAGAGCATGTCAATATATATCAATATAAACAGGCAAACAATACCAGAAGAGGGGGAGAGTTAACAGAACACATATCATTTACCTGTGAAATAGTTATTAGTTTAATAAACAATATTCCCGACAAAAGTCAATTCCTTATCATTATTATCAATAAATGAGGCAAAATTCTAAAAGGCTAAAATCCATTGGATGATGAACCAAAAACCAATCAGCAGTAGGGCTGACAATGCACTAGCAGCCTACTTGAGTCACTTATGGCCTGCAGAGTGCATTTGTAAGAGGGTAGCTTTCTGTTTAGTTGCATGCATTAGTAATTAACATAGTAGACACTAGTTCCATTGTTGTCTTTTGTGCTTATTTGCCTATTACACTTTAACTGTCAGTTTCTGTTTCACCAGTTTAAGTGCCATCACTCTAACAGAGCAGTTTTGGTAGGATTGTGATAAATGCAAGTTACTGAAATGTGTGTACTGTCACAGTATTTTCACTGGATAACCAGTAACCTTGTGCATACAGGTACTGTCATCAGTCTATCTGGCATGGTCAATTTCATAGCTAATTGGCTTTTTTTTACTTGAAAATTAGCAGGCTTTGAGTCTCTAACTACAGCTTTTTTGGAAATAAGTGACTAGTTTTCACACTTTTTACTATGAATTTGGGCAGCACTGGTAGCAGCTGCCTTCAGGATGATAGTGGGATAAAGTACAGAATGTTCCTATATAGCAGGTTCAACAAAGTCAATGATAGGGGTGATGTAATAAAGAGTGATGACTACTCTTCTCTGTCCATGGTGTCAGAACAATGGTAGTATAATTAGCAAGCAGTATGGTGGTACAGTCCCATGTGCATTTCAGTAGCTTTATTGCCCAGGCATGTTTAGTATTCCCCTGAGCTTTCTGGTACAACATAACCAAAAAAAAAACTAAAAAACTAAACAAGCTGCGCATGTCACCCTATAATGTACCTGGCAAAGCATTGTGATATATTGGAGGAGTAAAAACTTGTATGCTGAACATTAACAGATATTAACAAGTGTATACTCTTTCATTAAACTGGGCTTAAGGAAATTTATCTCATCTACAAATGCTTGATGATCCCAATCTTCTTTTAACCATTAAAACACAAAGGCTAGGATGTTGACTGCTCTTCAATTTTGACTTCAACCAAATTGTTAACTTCCACCTCTTCATTAGACACTACTGGTACAGAAGATGAACTCACACGACGCTCTTTTTGGCGCCTGTTGCAAAACCATACTCGCACAACCTCTCTTTCGAGATTGAGGTTTTCAGAAATGGAGCTTATGTCACTTGATGATGGGCGAGGATTTTTCTCAAAGTGGTACTCCAAAACAGTTTTCACAGTTTTTTCTATAATGGTTCTTCTTTTTCGCTTCTTGTAAGAGCCATTTTGATTGGGTAATAATTCATTATCTGTTGACTCTTCCTCTTTTACACCATCCTTTGATGGATCTGATTCTTTTTCAATTGACCTAAGCCATTTTTCTAGTAATGGTTTTAGTTTTAACATGTTCCTCAAGCTTAGCTGTAAAGCTTCAAATCTACAAATTGTTGTCTGACTGAGATTATTATGTGCAAAATTTCCCAATGCTACACCAACATCTGCTTGAGTAAAACCTAGTGCTACTCTTCGCTGCCGAAATTGTTTCGCAAAGTTTGATAACTCATCTGGTGTATTATCATCTAAGGAAAGAAGAAAATTATCTGCACTGATTGGTATTTCTTCACTTTCTTGTCTTTTTTCTTGTGCTCCATTATCATGGGCTGTCTCTTGTTCACTAGTTTTGTTATTTTGAACAACTATGTTAGCAACCCTTGAAGAATTCTGACTAATAGGCAACACCTTAGAAGAGGTTGCAGATACAGACATGACTGTGTTATCCATTGTCTTTCCTTGCAGTTCGGAAACACTGATAACATGCTTCGATCCTTGGTTAGCTGGAATAATCCTTGTTGTTCCAGCTGTGGTTGAAGTAATCAGCTGAGTTCCCTGTGGTAAAACTGTCTTGTATGGCTGAAGAGAACCAGGATTGCCAACAACTACTAGTTGCCCAGTGTATGGCACAATGCCTGGTACAATACCTTGTGACCCATCAACAGGTATATATGTACTGATACCTTGCTGCAACTGGAGAAATGGCAGAGAAATGTGCTGACTTTGGACAAAATGCTGTTGAGCAGGCTGTTGAATTATTTGGCTTCCTGAAACCTCAGACTTTATGACAATGTTCCTACCATTTCCAACTTGGCTTTTATTTTCCTCTTGTTTTTCAAAAGGAGCACTGCTTTCCATTTTATCTAAAACTCCTGCCACAGTTTGAACTGTACCTTGAGGGACTATACCTGTACTCTGTAGATAATCACTAAATGTAATTTTACTTTTATTTTCTTGTTCTTGTTCTTGCTCTTCCACAGGTTCAGACTTTATGACTTGTTTTAATATTGCATCCAAAGAAATATTACCTCCATTTCTGTTCACATTATTAACTTTATCTTGAGAGCCCTGATTATTGGAGCCCCTCATCTCTGTAACGCTCACTGAAGATACAATCTTCTGTGAGTTAATATCTGGTTTCTTCTCTTGGTTGTTAATTGTTGTGCTGGTATATCTATTTGCTAGCATTTGGAGTATATAGTGGATATTTCTTGCAGTTGACTGTTTTCCTAGATATTTGCTGTAGTATATATATAAACATCCTCATCTATAAAAACATGGTTTCATGATTTTTTGTGCATAAAGACTTTGATATTGTTTTCCATAAGTATGTTGGCTTTCATTCTTTTTTTGTCTCCTTTTTTTCCAAATTTTGAGAATGAAACCTGAAATGCCCAAGAAATAATTATTCAACAAATTAATAAAAATTCATAGCAAATTGAAATAATCACAAAATAATTTTAAGAAAGCAATGGAAATCAGGTTTTTAGTTTACTTGTTTCTTCATTATTTATAATAGTGTGAATTTTTTAATGTTTACCCCTCCCCCCATAAAATAGATGGGGATTTTTATGGCCCCTCCTTTATTGGATTTCATTGAAGCTAAAAAAAAATTTTGAATTTAAGCTTAAATATTTTTTGTAATGATGATAAATTCCAAATTTAGAGGCTTTCTTTCTTGAGTTTACAATTTAGATCCTCAAAGAAAACTGATAATTTTTGGCTCAAAAGAAATATTCTTTTCAAAAATTAAAAAAACCCTTGAAATCTCGATTTATTTGATGGAAATATTAAGATGAAGTATACTGATTTGTAAGTTTTCTCATTGAAAAGGTGAAGAAAGTGGGTATTCTCGAATGGAAAACATTCAAAGTCGCATTTGGTTAGCATATTACACAGGGATTTCTCCATTTTAAAAAATGTTTATACAAATAACGCAGATTTGCAATTCAAATTTCACCATTTATGAAGCAGAGTATTTCTTACAAGACTAAAATCCACCAAAATGAAGACTCTGATACTTAACAGAATACACACGTGTTGATGACAACAGACATTCACCGAAAAGAGAGTGCTTTTTCTTTCATTTTGGAGAAAAAGATTACTATTATTTTGAGTTTTTGTCCTTCAGAACGAAATCAAAAGATAAACTGGCGTTTAAGAGTGGAAAACAGCCTTTGTAAAGAATCGAACTATGTCAATTTCTACACAGTGAGTATATTCCATTACTTTGGATAAAAATAACGCACATTCTTCAAAAAAAAAAACCATCAGATCTGGAATAGAGACATAATATCATTTGTGTTCGTACTTACCTTTCATTCAACGCCTTAAGTCAAGCATTTAGATGGTTTAAAGGAGCGAAAAATACAGACATCAGTTGCAATAAAGACAATTGAACGTAAACAACCAAGCGATTATGCGCAGACCAGACAGATGCGCGCCAACCAACCACGTGACCCTTAGTGGGATTCTCTCTTTTATGACATTTTTTCAAGATGAAAAAAAATTAATGAACAAATAAAATAAATCTCTTGATTTAAGTGCCTAGTCGTTCTAGCGCTTTCCCACTGTTTGGGGAAGCTATCTCTTACACACACTTCACTACATTAACTGTTTTAGGCACACAACTCTCAGCTCGCATATTATTTTTTTACGGGGAGGAAAACCCGAGAACTCGGAGAAAAAAATGAATGACAGGGACGTAGGTACCAGGAAGCTAAAAAGGATGTAGCCCGCCAGGTTTTGCCCAATAATTTTTAAACTTCGACTTGAAAATATTTAGTTTCAACACAAAGATTTAAGTACACTAGCAATCCTTCACAAAAGCTTAGAAGGAAATTTGCATTTTAGCATCCCCACTTTAAATTGCGCTCCTATGTCCTTGAATATATGTTATATAATTTGTATAATCATATAAAATCTAAAATATTTACTTATTTACTTATATTTACTTATACTTTACTTATATATATTTTGTATAATCTTATATATTTTTATTCATGAGGGCGCGCGACAGGGTGAGGTAGAGGGCTTCCTGTGTCAGACACACTAAAATCAAAATGGCGCAGACAGTTGAGATAAGTCAGCTTGCAATTCCTCATCTTGAAGCTCTTAGAGGACAGCTAGAAGAGGTAAAAAGACTAAAACAAAGTCCATATAGCATATTTGCTTAGTTTTATTATCTCAAGTTAATTTTTTTGGTGTGTAGGAGATAAAAATGCTGAGTGATTCGATGGGCCAGTTGAAAATAGCTCAACAGAAGTTCAAAGATTCCAAAGAAAATGTTATTAAACTGTCCACTAAAGACACAGGTAAAAAAGAAAATACTTGAGTATTAAGATTATTATTGAACTGCTGTAGTATTGAGATTATTAGCATACGGAAGGGCTTGAAAGAAGCGTGCAAAAATTTGAAATTTCTCAATTTTATAAGTAAGCTTAAATAGGATGAAAATGTGTACAAAAATTGGTTCAACTATAAACTTTTATAAAATAGATAATTTGCTACCTTTCACAAGAGTTTTTCTTTTTTTGTTACTCAGGAAATTTCAAATTTTCAAGCTTTTTAGAACCCCTTTAATTATAAAGGGGGAAGGGTGGTGTGGTCATTTTTCGCTTTTTTTCACTACTTTGTTTTACTTTATTTTCAGGAAAGGAAATTTTGGTCCCACTAAGTGGTTCTGTATCCTTTCAGTTTATTGATTGTGCTTTACTAGTAAGACATTAAAGAATGTTATTGAGAGCTTTCAATAATTTAAAAAACAATTCTAAATACATATGTAATTATCTTTAACAGAAACTACAAATCTTCTGTTTTATTCCTTGATGAATGATTGTAGATGTATGTTCCTGGTACTTTAGAAAACATTAAATCAGTTATTGTTGATATTGGTACTGGTTATTTTGCTGAAAAAGTAAGCAAGATATAATGTAGTACAGTCACTTTACTAGTCCGACTACCACTAAGGTTATGTGTAAGCACTGTGTTGTTTTATTACAAGCGTGCCTTGCCCAGACCATGATGTTTTCTAGAATTTTGTAGTTCCTTGCTGTGCCTTTACTGCGTCTGCACAGTGTTTGTGCCGTGACTACTTCACAGTCATACGAAATGTGCTCTAAGACCATTTTGATTGAACCAGGTTTGCAACTGTTCCCATAAGGATTAAAAGACAATTACATTGTGGCCATGTTGGTGTTATAGACAGAAGGAGGTAATAAGAAATCTTTTGTTTAATTACCACCAACATGACCATAATGATGCAGTGCAAACAAAGAATATGTACATACCTATAGATGTATTATGTAGACAGTACAATGCATGTACCAGTGAATGAATGCAAAATACACTTTTGTTTGTCGTCTTTAAGGCACTTTTTGCTTAATTAAGAAATATAGCTAAACCAAGGATTTCCTACAACATTTTATTACTATGATACTAAAAATATAATAATTTATAATATATTGATATGTTGTCAGAATCTTAAAGATGCAGAAGCTTATTTCCAAAGAAAAATGGATTTTGTAACCAATCAAATAGAGAAACTTCAGCCACTATTGATAGAAAAGCACAAGATGAGACAAGGTTAGATGATTAGCTTGGCATATTAAAGTTAAATCAAAGTTTTAATGAACTTTCCTCTACACTTACTGTTGTTTCCCTCTTTATGTAAATTCACTCAACTGCAAGGAGGGGGTCCATTACCTTATGAATCCCACTGCCCCCTTACACTTCCCAGTGAAAAACAAGACATTTTGATTTTTTTCCACAGTTGTAATTGAAACCATGAACATGAAGATTCAAGCTCAACTTCAGAGCCAAGGAGGAGTTGCAGCTAGCACTTAAAGAAACCGATTTAGTTTATTTATAAATTGAGAGATGTGTGAAATCATTGTAGTGTATTTTCATGTAAGAAATGTTGATAAATTAAAACAATATAGAGATGAGTCAGATTAGTACCATTTTGTTTTACATGTAGAAACCAAATCTTTTTTAAAAGTTACTCATTCATTTTCAATCGCATCTAATGTATTCATTGTGTAATTCTAGAAAATATCCACATGTCTGTTATTAGAGGGAGATCAGAATAGTCCTTTCCCAAGATATGGTTGAGTGAGTCCAGTCCTAGCTAAAGCCTTGATTTCATTACCATGATAGCAGTTTCTTCATGGTGTTAGTGTGTAAATTATATATTGTTTAATCAGCAACTCTTCTTTGCTTTATTGTTTAATCATCCCGAAGTCCATTGTATCAGATTAGTACATAGCTCAGCACATGATGGTTCGTACAGAAATCAAGGCTTTGGCAAGTACTAAACTCACTCAACTATATCTTGGGAAAGGACCATTACCAAAAGTTAGGGAGGGTAATAATTACAAATGTTTGTTTTTCTTGTTTTCCAACAAAGATGGAGGTATGGATATTTTCTGCAGTGACACAAATTACTTTACAAAATAAGGTATAAATAAACATTGGTTTTATTGTTGTCAGTAAGTAAAGTGATATTTCATGTTTGATTTTTATAGAGACCTCACTTTTTTTATATATATATTAAAATATGGTAAGCCAGAGAAACCATCCTTCAATTTTAAACAGCAAAGTGTGACCCTTAAACCAAATGGCCCACTTTTGATATATGGTTGAGTGATTGCACACAAGATCTGAGTCGAGGCTCCAGGGAAAGAAAAGAATAATTATGATTATTATATCCACATCCACTGGATATGAGCAATCACACACTCTGATTGGTTCCTCTACTACTAGGATATCAGCTCATATCCCGTGAGTAGAGAAGTAAACAAAATGGCGGAGCATTTTGCTGACATTATTTCGCTTTTTAAACTTGAAAATTATTAAAATTCTATATTTCTCACAATCCAGTGGATGTGGATATAATAAAACAATTATTCCACTCAATCTCGTCCTACATGGCTAATAGCCGACTCGACGCTGCGCACCTTGTTGGCTATGAGCTCATGTATGATGAGATTGAGTGGAATAATTGTTAATTATTTCACTGTTATTTGCTTGGTAAATGATTAGATTCAGTATGTTTTTTGTTTCTCGAGTATGTTATGATGCTTGAAGAAACATAACATACTTGATCTTATGATTATTTCATTGTTATTCCCTGGAGCCTCAATTCGGTTCTTATTGTATGTAATCACTCAACCATATATTGAAAGTGGGCTATTATTTACCAGGTGAGGTTTGTTTATCCTTGCCAACATTTTTAAAAAATTATTTCTTGTATTTCTTACATTTGTGTAAGCTTTTGGAAATGGGTCTTAAATACTCGCTTGATTTTGAAACTTTAAGTAAATTTGATTGCCAAAATCAAAAAGAAAGAATGTACTGAAAACAAAATATTTATGGTGTTACCATGGAAACAAAGCTGGTAAAGTCTAGTTAATTCAAATTTCAGTGTCTTTTAAGTATAAAGAAAATCTCAAATGCAAAAAGATTGGGTTTATAAAGTCGAAGTTATCCTTAAAAGGGGTTTAAAAGGCTTAAAAAGAGAGAAGTTTGAAAAATGAAATGGTTTTGCATCGGAACCTGGTTGGGTTCCCTGTGGTATCCGGTATGTTTATAGAGGCATAATACAGTGTGTTATATTACCATGGCAACAAGGCTATTATTTCTACAGCTCGACTAATCTTCTCCAAAAGCACTACCGTAAAGTTAATATTAAACTCGAATTCTTGCAGATCCGCATTTTAATCGATTTTTTAAAAGACAAGTTTTCCATCAGAATCAGAGTTATTGGACTTCGCAAGCAAGACTGAACGACTGTCACTGAAGGGCCATAAATCACTTCAAAAAATAACGAGTTAAACGATGGCAGAAAACGTAAAGGTCGCCGTACGTGTTCGACCATTTATATCCTTTAAAGCTGTCTCCGTAATTTAGTATTTCCTTTATTTACGACCCTACAAATAATTTTCTATAATTTCACTTCATAACCGCGCATGTAGCTATATACATAGTACTGTATATACTGTTTAGATAAATTATAAAAGCTTACTTTATGGCTAACTTCGTCGTTATTATTGTCTTAGAGATGAAGTTTCCTCTGACTTTATTCTTAACAGATCAAAAGAAATATTCGCATTACAAAATTCCTGAATTTAATCAGCTTTAAGATTAAATTTGAACAACATTGATTTTCCAATTGTTACTTTGAAAAATATATATCTCTATAAGGTCCTACTGATTAGAAAAATAGTGTGTATATTAGTACGGAGATTGTATTGTTTTTATTAGGCTTTTATCTGTAAGAATTATAATTAGTTGCTGTCAATATTTTCATAAAAACTGAACCAAAATTGTATCTTCCATTTTTCGTTTTTGTCAGTTCCGTGCTTTCTTAAAAATATAACTCTTCCTCTATTGCTTCTCGTCTATTCCTTTTTTTCTTTGGTATTCAAAATGAAAAAAAGGCTATCGAGGCTATCAAAACTTCTAGGGCATTTTGCCAATTTTTTCTGATCAATATTGCAATTCAATCTTATTTTTGAAGGCTTTAAATCAATTAAGTATATACACATACAGGAAGGCAGTAATATCCTGATTCCATTATTACCTGCAGGGCTATTAAATCTGATGATATCAGAAGATTAATTTCCTACAAAATACACGTACCATTAATCTAGGAGTCTTTGTGTGTGGTTGAGTGTCAGTAGAGATGTTCTTTTTATCTTTTGCCCTTTTTTCCTCTTTAAAGGAAAGGAAGTGTAAATGTATGGTACTGGTTAAAAGAATTCACTGATTGTTTTAAAGAGAAACATGTTTGTTCTGTTTGATGTCTTCATCATCATCGTCATCACCACCACAATCATCATCACCACCATCATTATCACTATCATCATCATCAATTAATTACCATTGATATCAGATGCAGCTTAATTCATTAACACTATCATCAATATTAACATTATCATCATCATCATCAATAAGCAGTCAATCATATTAGTAATCCTCAATCAACAAGTCATCATTATGCATGTACTGTTACTTTATAAGATTCTTTATCATTTTCTTTAATGCTTAACACAATAAACGAGAGAAAGCAAGGAATGCTACTCTCATTGTCGAGATGTCTGGTAAAACTACCAAGCTCATCAATCCTGAAGACCCAAACGAAGAACCAAGGAGCTTTACCTTTGATTACAGCTACTGGTCACATGATGGTTTTAAGGAAGATGACACTGGGTATCTAGGACCAACTGAACCTCACTATGCAGACCAGGTCAGTGAATATAGTTATGTATTCTAAGAGATATAAAGAAAAGTTAGGAAGACCAGGGTGGGTAAAGAGATAGAGATGAAACTGCATATCATTAGCATGAATACTACATTGTAATTGGCTTAAACCTCCCAGATAAACCTTACTTCTCCTCTTAGAGCTATTCTCTATTGGACCCTCCTGCTTCCTGGATAGTTCTTGTCCTTCTAAATAATGATGACTGATGCATAAAGGAGCAAACTAGTCCTTACTGACCCGCCCCCCTCCCCCAGCATCGCCAGTAATTTTTCCTTAAGCTAAACTGCAAATCCATAATTTAAGCACACAATCACAAGGTATTATGTTTGGACTGGGAAGATGAGGCAAAGCTGTCACCCCGGGCTAACAGTTCCAAGTTCCATCTAGTTTGTTAAATCAAATGTATTCCTATTTCAATCTTTCTGGGAAGGAGGCATTCATAGTTATTAATCTTCTCAAGTGTTGCCAGTAAAAAAGAAATAATGACCAACAAATAGCACGAGTCTTAAGTTAAGCAATATAAAATGCGTGCGCATGTCTCTGTACTGTGATCAGTGTTTGAGGCAGGATTTTCAGGAAAGGGTCATTTTAGCTGAGACTGTCCCTTAAGGCTTTTTCTTGGGCGTCAAGTAGACCATCCACTGCGATTTTAGAGGGACAGAATACATTTTATTGCGGGATTGGCGCAATGGCGCGGCCTGGTTCAAACACTGCACTGTGATATATAATTAGCAACACGCTGAAGATGTAGAAAAAGCAAGTAAGGAACACGACGCGTATTTCAATCGATAATAAAGAGATGAAAAAATTCGATAAATAAATGAGGTGGTTTTGACAGGATTCGAACCTAGACTTTCCAAGATAATTTTCTATTGATACTAATATAAAGGCGCCGCCATACCCCCGAGACATCCGTAGAGCTGAGGCGCAGTATGGACTCCTCAGACCTGACGAGCGATCCTTACGGTACCTGTGGTGGAATCGCCCACAAAGAGTTCTAGCCCGCAGGCATCAGGGGAGAGTATAGCCGGCCCCAGACAGTTTCACGGCTAACCCCTTGCTCTACATGCTATCCACGATGACTTAGAAAAGAAAATCGACTTTTCTAAATATATTTTTATTTTAAAGGAAATTCATATACTTATAGGTTAATTTTTGTTTTATCCATTTATTTTTGCTTGTCTAGCTAAAACTAATTAGAAGAAAACATTTCCTAGTTAAGTTCCCATATTTTCATTTCTCTTATATTTTTTCATTTTTCGTAATCTTTCTTTCTTTCTTTTTCCCCCCCTGTTTTCTTTTTTTAAAGATAATACTTTTCTTCCATTTCACTAATTTGCTTGCGCAATATTTTTTAAAAAGCGCAACATTCAAAATTCAAAAATACATCATTCTTTTTTAAAAAATGCCTTGCTCACCCTTAAACACTTTTTTCTAAATCTTCGTTTTTGTTTGATCCAATGTGCGTGCGTTAAAGTAATATATTGCGCCAATTTCCCGAAGCGTATTTCTTCTTACCCAGACTAAAACGCTTCTAAAACGCTTTTATCGATTGCCGCACATATCGGTGAATGAAAGAAAAGTTAGCGGATGAGAATGAGCCCTTTATTAGTATACATAAGTAGTTTCGATTTTTCTATTAGTGGATCTTTCTATTTTAAGGCCTGTTTACACGGACGATTTTTTCTGCGTTTGTGCATGAGTGGCGATTTGAGTGCGAATTGCCAAAAAATCGTACTAAATTTATACATGTTTGAAACAACGGCGGTTCATCAGCGACGTGAATTTAGAAAATCGCCTTACAATCGCCGGTAGTCTACACGCACGATTTTGCATCGCAGCTCGCAGCGAAAATGGCAGTAGTTATCGCAGAAAAAATTGCCCGTGTAAACGGGACCTTAAAAAGATGATAGCGCGCTCTGATTGGGTAAAAAAACAGCTACATACATCAGACGCGGTTCCCTGCGAGCAGAGTCCTGTTTTCCCTAACGGTCAGTGTGACTCTGGCAGCAGGGAATAGACGCGGTAGAAACCTTGTGCACGCATTCCTGGGGTCTTGAACCTCGGCCGCCATTTTACGCGCGGCATATTGAATAAAACGAACCGCGTGGTGTTTATTATTATACTCAATGTTATGCCTTTGTATTTAACAGAGAAAAGTGTATGATGATGTTGGGAAGACGGTTCTTCAGAATGCATGGGATGGTTATAACAGCACTCTCTTTGCATATGGACAAACTGGGTCTGGTAAATCCTGGTCTATCGTCGGCTATGGTGTCAATAAAGGTATTTGTTATTCTGTAAAGCACTTTTTATCCGTTTTTGCCACGAGGGGATTGGACATCTTTTGAACCAGTCACAGCGTATGTAACCATCCTAATCCAATCACAGTGCTTGGATACTGACGGCACCGTTACTGCAACACCAGAACCAACACCAGAACCAATTTAAAAGATATTTTTTGGGTCGCGCGGTACTAGAAAAATGGGCATAAGTCTTGCGAGCTTGCTTCTTCAAAGCACTTTCGCTTGTATTAAAAAGAGAGAAAACAAATGGAAAGAGATCAAGTAAAGAACAAAAAAAGAAAAAAAGGAAAAAAGAAAAAAAGAAAGAAAGAAATGAAACAGAAAAAAGGAAGAAAGAAAACGGGGGAATGAAAGGTACAGAAACAGAGTCAACTTCACCCGTTTCAAAATGAATGTGCCCGCATGATATTCGACTTTTTTCTCAATCTTACAATTACGAGTGCTACTTGCCTAGTTGAATCTTGTGGTGAGCATATTTAATATTAATTACAAACTCTTATCAATTTCTTCCTTGATGGCTCAGTATCAAAGTAGTCGCCTGTGAGCCAGCAAAATAAAACAATTACCTCGTTATGTTAAATAGACCCTTCCTTTAGCATGACGTCTTATTTTCCCTATAATCTTTAAATTTTTGGAAACCCATGAGAAGGCAAGGGGCAAGAAATGCCTCTTCTGTTCTGTTCTCTTCTCTTCTCATTTTACAAAGTCCGTTTGCTAGTAACTTAAACATTGTTGTACTCACAGTACGTAATGAAGAAAAGGCTCACAACTTTTTCCCTGTCGTATCTCTTTAGGAATTGTGCCAATATTTTGCGATGAATTGTTCAAGGGGATCCAGAAAAAGAAAGACGAAGGAGACACTGGCCAGTATGAGGTAATACCCTTCGATCCTAGAGCCCGAGGAAGGGACTGTTTGGTTCTCGAAATGGCCACATAATTTTCTCTCTTGAGTTCCAGAGTCCAAGAATCCAGATTCCTTTGGCTGAAAATCGTTCTGCATTTCCAGTTGCCAAATGGCGACGACTTATATTCATTGATTACACTTGTTATTCGCAGGTAATGTTCAGTATGCTGGAGATCTACAATGAACAAGTACGTGATCTCTTGAACCCAGCGTCCAACAAAAAGGGCGGGCTAAAGGTTCGTCAGCACCCGAAGAAAGGGTTTTACGCCGAGGGACTCAAAACAGTCGCGGTTAGTTCGTACGAACAAATCGAGGACAAAATGGAGGAAGGCACACAAAACAGGACTGTTGCTGCGACAAACATGAACGCAACCAGCAGGTAAGGATATAACGTGGTATGTCATTGGCTGGATTTGTTGATGACGTCATTTGGGGTCACGTGGTGTGGATATTCGAGTTTCTCTGTGTGCTGTTTAGGGACGGTTTATGGGCAAACCGTCGTTTGTTTTTCGTGTACCGTCCTTAGCAAGATACCAAGTTTTTTCAAGACCCTCCCCCCTATTTTAAGGTCATTTAAAGACATTTGAAGGCCCCTTAAAATAACTCAGCAAGCACTTGAGAAACCCTCATTTTTCATTGACCCCCCACCCAACCACCCGATAAATAATGAACGGTTCTTAGCACCATTTTACCAAAAATTTTTTTCTTTGCTGTTTTCCTTTTTTCAGACCATGTTATTCGAATTCTCTTGACTATGTTTTCTTTCTTTATCTGCAACGCTTGCAATAGATTGAACTCTGAACTCGAGAAAACATTCTCGTTTGAATACTCAAAGAAATTCTTTCTCACGTCTGGGTACCCGTCTATGGAATCAGATACCAGCAC
>JAAAQI020013349.1:0-19892 GCA_011800005.2 Stichodactyla mertensii | reverse complement strand
TTTCATTCATTCATTCATTTTCATTCATTCATTCATTTTCATTCATTCATTCATTTTCATTCATTCATTCATTCATTCATTCATTCATTTTCATTCATTCATTCATTCATTCATTCATTCATTCATTTTCATTCATTCATTCATTCATTCATTCATTCATTCATTCATTTTCATTCATTCATTTTCATTCATTCATTTATTTTTCTCTTGCAGTGGGATATTTATTTCACCGCCTCGCCACCTAAGGCGACAAATGTGTTTTCAAATGACCAAAGCACATCGCAATCCTCGTCCAGCCCTCCCTCTCCAACCTTACCAAGGCAGCACAGCTGCATTTACAAAATCTCTCTATACTCACTAATGGGACAATTCTTATCCCCTACGCAAAAATCTCCTGAACAATTTCCTGAATTTAATGACGTGTTAAATCAAGGACAAGACGCGGAAGACGGCCAAGAAGAAGCGTCATGTAACCCAGTCGAATCGCCGAAACTCGAGGACAACTCAAAACCTTTAGTGCAAAAAAAGGACGCTTTGTCGCGAACCCGTTCGTGTCCGATCCCCGCACGCGAGAATCTGTCTGTTTTTTCAGAGGAAGTCGAGCTGTGGGGTCACCTAGGGAGTTCTGGAAGTCAAACGCTGAAAACGTAAACGAGAAGGGATTTTATTCATTGTTGTTTATAAACCTTGTTGCCTGGTTTAAGCGATGGCGGGTGCACTAGCGAACGGAGAGGAGGTACTTTGATAGCAAAGAGGAAGATTACTATTATTCTGCCGTGAAGTGCATGATCCTGATTCGGCCTCACACTGAAGGCTTTCAATTATGTTGGCTCGTTAAACGAGTAACGAAAGAAGCTCGGAAGGAATTAGTTTTTCATCATCAACGACACAGCTCTAGGTCCTCTCTTGGATGCTGAACCCTAACAGGACGATTTTACTGAATTGGTTCGTCATTTTGATGTTGGCTCGTGAAACGAGTTGTGTACATTTACTCGGAACGTTTAAATTATTCCTAAATTATTCAAAGAATTATGCACAAAGCAAACTTCAAAACTACTATTGCTAGTCGTAATTATTAACGAAACGCCGTTCCTGTAATGTAAATTTCTGTCATTACGCCAGTAAGCCATATATTGGCCATCTTTGGTTGGACTGTATTCATAGCATGGGCTACCTTTGATGATATCTTCTTCCATATTGGGCTACCTGTGGTTTGGCTGTATTCATAGCATCGGCTATCAATGGTTTGATTGTATTCATAGAATGGGTTACCTGTGATATCTTGTCCATATTGGTCTACCTGTGATTCTTTTATAATTATTGCCTGGGCTACCTGTGGCTGGACTGTTTTCATAACTTGGATACCTGTGATGGTATGCCTTCTACGTTCATGTGGTGAACAAGCCTGGACTTGGACGTCTGTATTTATTCGTGTCAGTGCTCAGCTACGTCAGAAAAAAATATTGCTGAAAGTGTATCTTCTTAAACGTCCATGCGTTGGTCTGGTAATCTTTTATTTCTGAGTGATAATGTATTGGTATTAAGTTTATTTGGTAGTTAGCTATAAGCGATCTGATCCATATTTTACCTGATTGATTTCGTCCTTTTAATATTTTAAAACACAGAAAGAATGTTTTGAGGATGCGCTGCTTGTTTTAGATAATGAATGTTTTAAGTATTTATTGAAAGATTTTGATTTTCCAGGGGGAGGGGAGGGTAAGGTAAGGTGGACAATCTCCCTTCCTCCACCCCTCTCGGTAAGGTGCGGAGAACAGTTATTTTATTTAAGCTTATTTAGCTGGACCATAGATTTTTATTCCCAGTTTATTAGGTTAAAGAATTTAAAAATCTAAAAGAAATAAAATTACTTTGAAATGAATTGAGGGTTGTGAGAATTCATTCAGTTTTGAATTAAAAAATTATCTATAGAACAGCTTCAACTGTCCTCCGTTCAGTTATAGAAGCACAAAGGAAGTGAGGAAAGCACGACAAGAAGTGTAAGGACAAGCATGAGCCACAGGCAAGTTTTTCTCCTCATTTCTTGAGTGATTTCGACACTTCCTAAGTGTTTCTATAACTAATCCGAGCACAGTTGAAGTTTGTTCTAGATGTTTATAATATACAAAGAAATGGAAAAAGCGTTTTAACTGTCCTTGAAATTTTTTCTCTGAAAAAGCCGACATGATGGGGCATGGTCGATCTTCTGCCAATCAGCGCGCGCGTAACAAAAGTGACAGACGATGCAACTTTCGCGCTCAGCCGTGTGACCACCGAGTGGCATCTCGTAAAGGTAACGTAACTTTTAACGGCAAAGCAAGCCACGCCCCAATGCTGTTGGTTTTGTAGGTTTTAAAATCCGATGCAAAACCTTTTAAAAACGGCTTTGATTATCAGCAGGGGATAGCACTCTTGAATTTCAATGAAAACCCTCGTCTTAGCGTTTGAACCTTTATTGAAAGCTAAAGCTACACGGATTAAAGAAAAGTCGAAACAAGTGTGCCGAGGTCACTGAGGATCGAATCATGGACCTCCCGCTTAGCGGCCCAGACAGCACACTAATCCTACGCTAATGATCAACAGTTTCATCGTGTGAGCACGTCTGCAACCGGCTGCTGGCAATGGCATGATGATTGTAGCCAATGAAATGCGACATTTTGGTGTATCGCTGGTCAGAATACTCAATGTTTAGTTCGTTCTCTTGAATAATTGTTTTATTACAAACATTGTTACGTGTAATATTCCTCTAGAATCCTATAGTGTTCCCAGCAGTATTCTGAGCAAATAAAATAGCATTATGTATCCGGATCTTTACGGTGAACGAAATTGTGTTTAAGAGACCTTGGTTCACATTGAAAACAGGCAAACACGTGATAAGAGATAAGATGACCACGTGGCACTGTGTAATAGATAGAATTCAACAGTACTTAAATTTGGGAAAGTTGCTAGTGCTTAAAATCAGGGACCTAAGCAGGGGGACCAGCCCTCCTCTCCATCGTGGTAGCAAAATGGCGGCTTTTTAGAGCAATTTGGAACTCCCGAACTGGCCCCCATTCAAATCCTGGCTACGCCCCTAAAAATGACGTTAATTCCGGTTAAAAGATCACTGGGAAAAATTCGTAGAAAATTAATCTCCCTGAGAGACCTTACTCTTTACAATGATATTCTTCGATCCCAGTTTTCAAGCTAACTCGTAAAGGACTTGTCATGAATCAACAGGGGAAGGGGAGTGCAGAAAGGTAGATGGTCGTCATTTTATGAGCCTGTCAAAATGGTGGGTCATCAAAAAGTAGACAAAAGGAAGAGGGAGGGTCAGAGATCAGATTAAGGAGAGGGGAATAAAAATATATTCCAAAGCCACACGGAGAGTCATGATATTTTATTGCCGTTTCTTGGAAGGATCAAGTCATTTTTAGCTCTAAATTTTTAGAAATCCCCTCCCCCCCCCCTCCCCATCCCCCCAATGCTAATAGGACGCGAAAAGTATCACGCACAACTAAAATTGGGTTCCCTGTGTTCCTGTATCTTCCACGTGAGTTCTAAAGGTCTCTCAAGTCAACCGAACAACGACTTCAATATTTTATATAAAAACCGTCTTTAATCAGGTAACTATAAGATATTGGTGTAAATTGAAGCTAAATAGATGATTATATGTAGTCGTATTTTTCACTCAAGTCTGTAGAAGACTTGTTTGTTGTTAGTTTAGTGAGTTGAACTCGGCCGGTCATTCAAGTGGCAGCTTATAAACACAAGCGCTTTAATTTACCCAAAAACTCAATGGAAATTTAGTCTTTTGAGTATCAAACACAGCTCACTAACTAAATATATAACATTGTTATTATAACATGCAAAACTCTAGACGAACTACGGAATTATGTAGTTATAAAGGCGTTAATAGTTGACATAAACGTGTCATGGCGTCCACAGCAAGCAAGCTGGCCAGAATGACATCAAATGAAATAGTGCTCGTGCGATTTTGATGTCTAAATGATGTCTGGTTATTCAAGTTGGTGGTGTGCTGTTTGAATCAGCTTGATAAACTTAAATAAGAAATAATAATTCCTTTTTCGTTATGATAAAGTTACAGTATCCCTCATACATTGGAATGTATGCTGAAAAAACACCAGATGATAATAGAGTTTCAGAATATTCGTTAAAAGTTGATGATTATTTGATAGATAATATGCAATAAAAGTACTGACTTTTTCTTTGATTTTTAGAGAACCCGAGCCTTTACATAAGGATTTTGTTGTTACCATGGCAACTGTTGCTAGGGAGGAGGATAAACAACCTAAAGAACCCAAAATCAGCATTCAGAGAGACAGGACTGGATTATTTGGATTGCATGTGAGTAACATTTCACCTGAAATAAATGAGATGGACCTTCGCTCTTTGTTCCAGAGCTCAGGATTGATAAAAGTTTGCAGGATTATCAAAACCGTGGAAGATGTTCGAGTAGCATTTATTAAGTTTTCTAGTCATGATGAGGCGGTGGAGGCTTTGAAAAAGACAAATGGCACAAAGGTTGGCGGTAGTGTTATTGAAGTACGGCCAGCGTATGAATCACACAAGCTTAAGGGAAATAGACATTACAAAGAGAAGTGCAATAGCTGGGAATCACTTTCAAAATTAGGTTTCAAAGAAAGAGATGGTAATCAGAATATGATGAAACCAGTATATAATGGCAGAACAAACCCAAAAGATGAGAAGGAAGAAAAGAAATTAGAAGAGAAACCCAGTCAAAAGAGTCAAACAACTTCATCAACAGAAACAAGACAGAATGATATAATGTATGTCTTGCCTTCCGCATCAGAAGATGTCAGATATATTAACAGCTCGTCAGATGTCTGTACTCCAACTACAAGTTCACCTGCAAGAAATTGTGTTCAAAATCCACCAGGATCCAGAGCCTCTGAAATCGTCCCTGTAAATAACAGTGTGCAAGTGTATTCATCAGATTCAAGTTCTTTGGGTGCTCCTAGAAAAGTCTATGATCAGAATCTGATAGGTTCAAGAGCTGAAGAGATGGTTATGAGTGGGAATATTTTACCAGTGTACTCTCAAAGCATGAACTCTCCAAATTTTACAGCACCACATGCTAATTATTCAACAGCCAGTAAACCTTTGTTCTCAACTGGAAGGTATTCTCCACCAAAGAGATGTTCTTATCAAAACTCCCCTGCTATCAGTTCTGGCCCAGAAAATCCTATGAGGAATGTAAAAAATGGTAGTCAATACCATGATGGAATGAACAAAACAGATGGTAATTCATATACAATGCACAATGGAATGCCTAGTCCAAAGTTTAATCCAACACATGATATGACAAAGACAATGAAAGACTTAAAAATCTCACATCCTGGTGTGCCATCACACAGCAGGCCTAATGTTTCAAAGTGGTCAGTAGGTGATGTTATCAAGTACTTTAATGCCCAAGAAGAATGCTCTAAGAGTATGGTAGATTTCTTAGAAGAGCAAGAGATTGATGGAAATGCGCTATTGCTACTAGAACAGGAGTCTCTGCTCCATTTCATGAAGCTTGGGCCAGCTTTGAAGTTGTTAAACTTGAGAGACAAGCTAAAGAATATGTAAGAGTTCATCACAAAGGTATTTTTGGGAATTCTAAATGAAGATTGGATTGGACTAAAAAGGCTATATAGCTGATCTCAAAGTCAAGTTCTTCAGACTTTGAGGTTTTTCAATTTTACTGGCTAGGGATGATTAAGATACTTCCATTTGTCATATAACTGATATTTATTATCAGCACTGGTTGTAGTTTCTCTATTTAAATGAATTTAGCATTACAGCCAGCTATACTGCTGCTAAGCAAGCTACCAAAATCCTAAAACTAGATTCCACTTGAAGTAAAAAAGAAAAAGATATTGTTATGGTTCAAAAAGTTTACAAAGTTTAGCTATCAATTTAATTCTATGATAGCACCTTTGATTCTAGTAACAAAATTTATAATTTAAGACCCCTAACCTTCTACAATGCATTGTGCCTCTATGTTATGGTTTAGGTACCTTAGATTTGCAGGCTAAACATGAAATAATCTGTGTTAATAACAATCAACTTATAATATATAAATATATTGTGATGGGTGTAAATGCCCCAGAATGAAAAACAAGATGAATGGAAACATGGAATGGAATGGGTTTTTGTCTGATGGAGAAAATGACAGATTGGCTGTCTTCCATGCTTAATGTATTGTGGATGACTAGGATTCTTTAATGATTCAGAATAAATTTACAGTTTTAGATTTTTTCCCCAACCATCACTGTATGAAGGAGTACAGATGAAGTACAGTCATGAGGATACTATTTGTATCTGTGAAACAAATTCTTACTATCTAAATGGCTAATTTGTAAGAAAAATACATGGTAGTCACAGTATTGCATGTCTCGTAACAGCACACAAAGATGTGAATGTCACACAAAAATGTGAATGACAAGAATGTCTGAAGCGAGCAAATGATAGTGTACAGTCACATCTACATAAAAAAAGTTTTCCTTGACAAATCCCCTTGTTGAAAAGTTAGCTGGCTAGTTTTTGAATAAAATTATGCGGACATGTCAAATTATCTTGTCTATACAAGCATAATAGCTATATTGTATGATTACATGATGAAACTATATTATACGATTCTTGTAAATATTTAATTTAATTTTGACTTTTGATAGTTTGTAAGAGCTTCAAGATGATGTACCAAGCTCCTAAACCATTTATTATTATTATTGAACAAAATAACCAAAATGACAAATTGTCAAGGAAAACTTGTTTGTGTAAAAGTGGCTTAAGAAATGGCTTAGATATAAAGGCAATGTGTTGAAAAATATCAAAACATTTACATTTTCTTAGGAATAAATCATTCTAGTCTGTAGTGGAGTCTAGTATGAGTATCATGAGAAAAGATGTATGGAAACATACTATCAGTTGTTTGAGCTGAAATTTCTGATACATTAACAAAGATCTACATAGAGCTCATAGCAACTTTTAGTTGACCTGACAATGTGTTTTCTCCAATCATTAAACTTTCAGAATTCAATTTTAACAACATTTAAATCTGATGGAATCCAGGAAATATTTGGAGCTTATGAATTAATATCTCCACATCTTAAGACGTTGTGGTTTCTCCAATCAGTTAAGCTCTGGAGCTGAGAATTTGATGGCAGATTGCATTACTCCTGGTTACATACACGTATAACCAAGCTTGTTTCAGATGCTATTCCAGTAGATTGCTGAACCTAAATGATGAATTAAGTCAGCCAAAAGAGTGATAACTGAATCAGTTTGCAACAGCAGTTTTGATGGCACTGCAAACCTGTTAAGTTAGGGCAGGGCTTGCAGATTGCATATGACTGTGAAAAGCTTGTGGCACAATCGGTGCTGTTAAATGTGCCTTGCCACAACTGTGATGTTTTCTAAAATTTTGACTTGCCATGGCTTGACCATGTCACAACACCATGTTTGTACAGGAATGGGACACTGCAGTGGGAAGTGAATCATACATTTTTTCCAAAGTTCTTCCAGGGTCAAACATGGTACAGCACATGAGCGGAGTGGCATTAGGAACACCTTAGGTTTACTAAGATAAATAACCTAGTTTAGAAAATTATTTTAAAAGGATTGATTACAAGTAACATTTAAGAATAAATAAACAGTAGAGACAAAAATTGGATGTTTCGACGGAAAGCTGCCGTCATTTTCAACAAATTTATTGATTGAATTACAGTGTTTATGTGATAAAAGTGTATAAATTAGAATTATAATGAATGTTCATTTAGATAGGATAATGAATGTTCATTTAGATAGGAGCACAAAAGATCCGTCATCGATAAGCACTTATGAACAATACATGGCCATAATACCAATGATCTTATTAATAATTTTCCATTCTTAAGGGTTGTAATAAACAAGCTTTAATGCTTAATATATGAAATGCTCTTAATTGTTCAATACAAACTTCTAATTTAATTTATTAACTTAGCCAAACAACATGAACAAAATAAATAAATAAATAAATAAATAAATGACAAACAATGACAAGAATGGCAGGGACACTGCAACAGCATAGCCAATTACAGCAGGCCCAGAATAGAGCAGATTTCGTATGACTGTGAAAAAGTCGCGGCACGGTCAGTGCCGTAAGTGTGCCTTGCCGCGACCGTGATGTTTTCTAGAACTCCAAAGTTCCTTGCCGTGCCTTGACTGTGTCCGCGCCGTGTTCGTGCCGCGACTTTTTCACAGTCATACGAAATCTGCTCTAATACCCAGAAGGCAGTTAAGGTCACACACTTTGAACATTCATTATAATTCTAATTTATTCATTTCTATCGTATAAACACTGCAATCAATAAATTTGTTGAAAATGACAGCAGCATTCTGTTGAAAACGTCCAATTTTTTCTCTACTGTTTATTCTTAGAAAATTACTCAAAACCTTTATTCTAATAAAAGTATTTTGTTGACAATTTTGTGCATTCACTAGTTCAATATTTTACACCGTAACTATAATGCTTTTTCCACACTGCATCTAGATTGACTTTTTCAAGCAGTAGACATTGAATGTTTTACACTATTTTACTTCTAAGGGGATTAGGGGTTTTTCATTTATGAAAGGGTAAGATGGATGAGGTATTTGGGCTGTAAAATATATGTAGCACGAAGCAAAATGAGGGTCCAGAAATGTTTCAAAAAAATATATATTCTTTTAATTAGACATTTTTGAGTTTGTAAAATACTTCTGTGTTCTTTGACTACAGACTTACTCAGTTTGGCCTAATTTTGGTGTAAAATATACTTAAATGCTAATGATAAAATAAAGAATGCAGGACTTAACACACATCACTCTGAAATATTATGGACCTGCAATAAAAAACTGTAAATATTCTAAATTAACAAAATAATAAGGCTAACCCTAAGAAAAAAAGAACTGGAGTGTTGGGGAGTTATGAAATTTTCATTTTACAAAGTGGGACTCACCCCCACTCCCTTGAATTATGAACAGTCTGTTGTGCATTAGAAGAAGAAAGAGGTATATCTCTTGTGAAAAGCTTTATCTATTCCAATTTGGTTCATTCTATTCCATGTTCCACTCTATTTTATGTTGTATTCTGTTCCTATATTCTATTTTGTTCTATTCCATTCTCTTATACTTCATTCCATTCCCATTCCATTCCCATTCCATTTTGATTATTTTCATTCTATCCTCTATTCTATTCTATTCTATTCTATTCTATTCTATTCTATTCTATTCTATCCTAATCTATTCCCATTCTATTCCCATTCTATTCCCATTCTATTCCCATTCTATTCCCATTCTATTCCCATTCTATTCCCATTCTATTCAATTTTCCAAGATTTGTAACTCCATCAGCTTTTAAACATGAAAAAAGGATTTGTTGTCATGGCAATTCATTACCATGGTTACTAAAAGGTGAAATTGAAACGATCTATTTTAATCAATAGTATCTTTTTCAAGATGTACAGTTTTTTCACATTTCGTGACATAGTTTTTAATTGTTTTTAACGTGCGTTAATATATCGCTCTTGCTAGTCATTTTGTTTTGATCATTAAAATATTTTATAATTATTCATTGATTTTTGATCACATTTTAATCCCTTGATCAAAAGTCAACAAATAATTTGTTCCTCATTGGCTCAAAGCACGTTTAAATGCCTTATTTATTATGCTGATATATTCTAATAAGACTATTTTTCTGGATTATATTAAGCACCTTCTATATTGCTCGGCTGAACGCGTTTTGGCATAAGGTCAGTGGAAGCAAGCGCAGATTAAGCAGCTTGTTGCGAAGATTTTACCAACTTGTGGTAATATCGGTATGGCAGACCCTGAAGAGCGAAAGGCTACCAAAGGTAAGCAAATTTACAGATAAATGCTAAAACCCTGAGGTCATGATGTTAAGTCTTGGAGGTACTATCTGGTTTCAAAACAGTCCCAAATTAAAACTGAGCTCCTACGAATGATTCATGTATTAAAACGACAGCAAAAACTAGCCAGAAGAAAACCCTTCGCTTTCGCTAAATATTAGTTGGAAGTTTGTTTCAAGCGAACTATAATAGTCTTTTACATCAAGATTTTTATGAATTAAATAAACTTAACTCGTTCTTTGGTGTTTGTTGATGTACAAGCCCTAATTGTTTCATGTAATTTATTCTTGCAATTTGTTAAATCTCTGCTATCCATTAATCCCATCTATATTACCTACCAGATGAGGCTTCCCGTATGCTTACTTTACGTCCTTCAAGGCATGAATCTTACAGATAATTTGTTTTTCTTGAAGTTTATAGGCAAAAGCACAGTCTATTCTGTTCATTCGCATTTCCAAACCTGTCAGTATTGATTATTATGTCTAATTTATGTTTTCGAATCTTATTAGTCCTGCGTCTGTTTATATTTTATAGGAGAGAACTTGCAGCTTTTGAATCAAGTCGATGGTAAGTCATTAGTTTTTAAAAAATTAATCAATCTCAAATATTTTCTGTTAAATCTTCAGGGATATCATTAATCAGTGGGCGGGGGTATGTGTGCGTGTGTGCAAATAAGGAGAGAGGGTCATCCTTTTTATGTACCTTAAAGGGGAGGGGTTGTATCAAATAATTTTGCAAGTTGGTGTGGGGGCACACACACGTGTTTTTGGGTATCCCTCGAGGAAGGGGACCTCAGTAAAAATATAATGCAGCTCTTCTCCCAGTCATTAATAATAACTTCCTCAAATGGAGTTTCTTGCTCAGATTTTCCACTTGAGTCGAGTTTGTGTATTCAAGCTTAAACTCGAGACAGTTTTAAGGAGACTACATTTTCCAAAGAATGTCTTAATAGATAATAGTTTTATGCTGGGGTCTTTATGCTTGGATAGCAATGCAAAGCAAATAATAATAAAAAAACGAAGGTAAACCATGCATTTCGAGTATTTTAGGTTCATTCAAGAAAAAAACTTTTTGAAATAGGAGTTTTAGTTTTGGAATGACATTTTTTGTCTAAACTTCATACTCACCACCCCTCCCCTGCAAAATCTTTCATTAAACTCTACTTCATTTACAAGACATTTGAAGGTTTGCGGTTTAAGATAATTTTCGAATTGAAGTTCAACCACAAAGTACTCTGAATGGCTGCCCTTTTAGTCGTGTTGTGAAAGATATCCCATTGGATCTTTATTTATATAAAGTAGTTGATATAAATTATTCAAAACTTTGGAATAGTGATTAACCCGTTGTTGAAAACAAAAATGGCCGACGAAACAGACTTAGGTGAGTCACTAAATACATCAAAGTAACTCCAAAAATACTAAACTTAATCATTAATCACTAGGATAAGCGTATTTTAAACATCAGTTATCTTGTGCCGTACTTTTTATTCCGTTTTTGTGGGTTTTCTATGCATAATTTGTGCAATTATTCTAAACGCGCGACATTTTTGACTGACTGGTGACATGACGTTCAAGAATCTTAATTTTTTTCTTTGCACGCAAAGATAAACAAGCTTGAATTGAAGCCAGTGTATTTTATCTCGGGAACAAATTTATCTCTGTCTTCGGAAAGGTATTTTTTGATGAATTTTTTAATAAATTCGAGCTAGAAAAGATCGAAATCGTTCAAGTTTTAAGCGCTTGTACGTGGCGCAGAAGATACTGAGCTCCCTCTGTCGTGTTTAAACGGATTTATTTTACACATTAGACATCATTCGCTCGAATTTATCATAACTCTGTTTGTAATATTTATCAAAAAGAAAACAGTTCTAGATTGTGCAGTCAACTAGGTCCTTCCTTGACCATTAATGCCATTAAAGCTTACGCATGAATGCTTCTATGGAACCTAAATGAATAAGCTTACTGTAAAACTTGATTATTACAGTCAAAGGACATGAAGCGTGCCCCTCTAGACTGCATTAATGATTTCATTATTCGAATATTGAGTTGATTATTCGCTCCGAGTTTTCATTTACAAAACCGAAGATTCCAACTTCAAAATCTATTTTCTACACGCATGTTGATTGATTCTTCAACGAGAGCTATAAATAGGTTGGCTAAACTCCAGAGAAAGGCTAATATGGAGTTTGCGTGCATTTTAGATTCAGCTGATTTTATGAATTCATTTTACATAATGTTGTTTTCAAATAGTCTTATCAGAAGTGTCAGCGTTAATATGATAGATATATATAGGTCTGCCAATATAATTTCAATGAATTACAAATTTATTGCTTATTCTAAATGCTGGTATTCCTATCCTGTTCTCATTTTGCCAGCACACAGTTCTTTTCTACCATTAAAAAAGAAAAAAATGTACAACAAGTTTAACAATAATTAGTCAATGAATAAGATAACTTATGTTACCGTGAAAATTGTTGCATCACAACCCCTATTATATAGTAAGTTCAGTTGGATTTTTTGTCCTTTTCTGATTCGTCAGTCATCATTCAGGGCAGAGGTTATTCAAATCAACCAATGATTTTTACGGATTGTATAGCTGGATCACTCAGCACTGTTCGTTTTTTGTCGCCCCCAAAGATGATTGGTGGATCAGAAATCCTAACAAAGTTATGATAATATGGGTTGCAATGCAATAATTTTCACAGTACAACGTTTTTAATATCATTGTACATCATAACAATTCAGGATTTTTTGACTAGTGCTGACTATGTGTAATACATTTTTTATTTAGGGACTGGTCATTATTTATCGAGATGGGGGGGCTGGTGCAAATATGGGGGGTCATATATTTTCATGCAAGCTTTGTGAAAAGTGTTTTAAGAGAATGTATATGGAAAGGGGGTGGGGTCATTAAAAGCTGTGCAAGACACTTTTCCATTTGCACCAGCCCCCCCTCTCGATAAACAATGGCCAGTCCCTTATCATGTTAAAAAAAAACAGTTTTAACCAAAATTTATGGAGCAAATTCTGAAATTTAGTTTGAAATAAACAGGTGTCTCAGCATCATAATAATATTCATTGATCCCCCATTAGCATTAAACAAAGAGAGAAAAACAGACTTCCATGCTGTGTCTTAGGCCAGTTCAGATGTTGAACTTTCACTACATTGAATCTAATTACCCATTAAAGACAATGGCTAAGAAAATACCAAGAATTACTGTGTAAGATATCAGCACTATTACTTAGCACTAGGACACAGCATGGGTTAAGTTTGGTATCCATAATTCTACTAGTTTCAAAGAAAAACAGCGCTCAACCTCAAAGGCAATTAGATTTGACGCAACAAAAGTTCAACATCTGAACTGGGTCTTAGGGAAGTAGGCTGTTCTTCTAAAATTAGACAATGTATACCTATTATTAATCAAGCACCAGGGCTGTAATATGGACTGAGTTCTTTCACCACTCAAGTGTATAGCACAGGCAATAAAAAGTGGAAGAAAACATTAGGTTCCATAATTTTATCATAATGTGTTATATTTATTTAATTACCTTATTGTATGGACCACCAGCCTTAATTTTGTTTGCCTTGTCATTTAATAAAGTTATATAACCTAATGGACCAATATTTACCACAAATTGGCCAATGCATGAGAGCATGTGAAACTACATTCCTATGTGCAGAATATTGGGATAAACATGAGAAACGTTTTACCATCACAAGCAGTAGGCAAGTGATTCTAAGGCTTAGAGTGTTTTCCCACCCTACATCTGAAGAAAGTGTCAATCCCTTGTATGGGAATAACATTCTTTGAGGCTCATCCATGTTTATATATCTTCACAAGTGTTACCAATAAACAAAGAAATAAAACTTTGGGGGATGACACATCTGGAATATTGTGCCTAAGCTATAAAGTCTATAGAGTAGTATAGATTCATCATGTCAAACAAGATCTAATAGTTTATAAATTTTACTGAAATGCAGGGAAGAAGAGGTCACATGATCCAGAGTTCAAAGGACCAATTGAAGACAGGTGATGTTCTTGAATTCTGAGACCATATTCAAAACATGAATGCCCATTCCAGACAATGTTCTCTTTTTCTCATGAAAACTGAGGCCTAAAAGTGATGGATCATCAAAGCAAGTTATTTATGTTCCCACAATTGACCTTAGTTTATGAAATTCATTGGAGGACTGGAACGAACCAGTGCCACAGAATATCACAAGTCTGCAGCAGCAGTGCAATCTAGGACTGTTAACTCGGCTAAATAATGCTGAACAAAAGAACCACAAATCATGATGTCTTTTGTTCCATGATATTAAATGAGATTTAACAGTCCAACAATGCATTGTTGCGGCAGACTAGTAATATAGTCTATTACCATCCACACACTTACCACTTCCTCCCACTCAAAACAGGGCTGAAAAATGAGCCCACAGTTTGGTTCTAAATTGCAGGCTCACACATAAAATCACAGGTAGCCCAGCTCTCACTCAAATGAACAGTATACATTATACATTTCTAAATTTTTGATAAATTATGATATTTCTTTTTTTGCAGATCATGTACTGACATCATATGTTGTATCATCTTTGTTGCCTATATTATTGGCATGGTGATTGTAGGGATTGTTGGTAAGTAATGAACTAGCTGCTTAGCACAACTTAATGATCTCCTAATGAGATCCTCATGAATGCAATTCTAATTTATTTCCAATAATGTGCCTTTTTGGAAAAAATTAATATATGGAATGAAATGAGATATTGAGAAAAGGAAATGCCATTCTTTATTTGCAAAGCACTACTTAATGAAAGAAGAAAAACATAAAGTCAACTTTACACTTCATAGGCACTTTAAGTTAGCTTTTAAGTTATGTTGAACATATTATAATCATAATTATGAATGTTTTCTATAACAACACAATAAAAGATCAATGCTTTATACATAGTACTTCTATGAATTGTTTCCATAAGGAAAGATATATCTTTAAAAAGTATTTGGCTCATCAGATTTTTTTGTTCAACTTTTAATTACTTTCAGCCTTTATGGAAGGAGACATCAATCGCCTTCTTCTACCAACTGATTCACAAGGTAAGGAAAGAACGATTACCAGTAGTAGAAGGGATTGGCCATTAACTAGAGAAAGGGGGCTGGTGCATCTTCCATTTGATGTGCATGTTTTTAAAAGGCCCTCCTTTCCTTGTGCAGAAAACTTGTTGGCCCTCCCCATAAGATCTTATATAAATTGATATGATCACTTCACAACAAGTTATTTGTGACTCTCCCCTTCGAGTTTGCATGAAAACTGATGACCCTCCCCCCCCCCCCATTGGCACCAGCCCTTCCACTCTAATGACTGATCCCTAATTTCGTTACAAAGAAAATTAAAGTTTAGGTACAATGTACTCAAACAATGAAAATAATTTAGGTTTTAATTATTAATTCATTAAATGTTTCAGCATAATTTTTTGTGATTTGTGTAGAGCAGATTTCATGAGTGGGGAAACAATACAGGAAATTTGTAGTTGTACCATAACATCATACAATAAACAGTAACTATATGACAATGCATTGTGATTGGATGATTTACATTGAAAACAATGGGAAGCCATTTTAGTGTTATATAATGGTATATTGTACTGTTGCATGCTGTAAGACTAGTCAGGTTTCCTACTCATAGAAAATAAACTATTCTGTTACAATTTCATGGTCTAACATGCTGTTTTAATGCTCATTAGTGATGATGAAATATATCTGATAAATCCCTGATGCTTAATCTTTGCTTTTTTAGGGAAATCTTGTGGAAAAGATTATCCGTAAGTACAAAATGTAGCAAATTTGTACATCAGCACAGTCTAGTGCAAATCTTTTTGTTAGCATTGCATTCACACTGCACATCAGGTATAAAAATAAACTGCGTTCTTTTGGATCCCTCATTTGACTTGGACAAACATTTGTATACTTTTTAAAGACTCTGATTTCTGTGGTCAGTACAAAGCCTTGATGCTGGGGGTAATGTAAGAATGTTTGACAAGTTGGATTTTTAATGCAAGGGATTGACAAACTGTTTAAATAGATTGCCATGCCAAATCTCTTAATTGGGTTTGTTTCAGTCACTTGGGGGGAGTGGGTTTGGGTGAAATTTTTGTGACATTACTGGGCAGCACTATATATACCACATTGTCATGCGTCAGTTTACTGGTCAACACAAAGCATTCCATTGAAGGTGTGAGGTATAAATTTGAATAATCCTTTGAAACTACCTTAGCTTGAAGCCTCTATTGCATGCTTCATGTTTGACCAGTGAACTTATATATTGAAAGAGCTGGTCAATTGGTAACCAAAATGTTTTTAGATTACCTTATGAATGTACCATCTTTTGAATAAAAATGTAATATTTACTTATTTTTCATAAATAAATATTCCTACTTTTTGTTGTTAAGCAACTCTCAGACCATGAAATTTCTATTTAACTTTTTACTTAGGAATGAGAAATACTTGGTGTTCTTTGATATTACAAAGTGTATCAAGTTTGATTTGTCCATGAAAGCCCCGTCTTGCCAAACACCACAGGTAAATGTAAAATGATTACTACCATTTTTGAGCAACTGTGAAGTGACATGCCAACCTTGTTTTTATAAGCTATATTAAAAGATCTCAGACATTTGAAATGAAAAACTGTCACGTTTGCAAATGATGTGTAATACTTTATTGATGGTGCTGACCAGCTTTCCAGCTGAGTGGAAATGATTTTTCTAACCAGAGCCTGTTGCGATTTTTCATGGCCGGTTCTATGTTCAAGCACTTTTTTCTACCTGAAAATAATTGGAAATTTAATCAGATATTTTGAGTCCTAGAAAAGTCCAAAACTATTAAACAGAGGAAAATTTTATCTGTGAATTATCTAAAAACCACGCGAGAAATGATTTTGAAAACAGAGTGAGGGCCTGAGGTTTTGTCCAACAATGCTTAGGGCAGCTAGTTGTTAGCTCAGCTGGTTTGGTTTACATGTGGAATGTACAAGTGATAAAAAATCCTGAGGTTATATCCTTTCTTTTACACATTAATGCATTAAATAGAAAATGTTGAAAAAAATGTAAAACCTCCACAACATGGTTCAATAGACTGAATCAGTGGGCCTAGTGTTTTCCCCATTTCAGAATGTGTCATTCCCTTGATAACGTTCTCAAGCGTTACTAAGAAACAAAGAATCGTGCTCTCAAGGGAATGACACGTTGTATGAAATATAAACATTATGCCCAAGGTGACTATAGGTCTATTCTCTGTCCACTCAGTAACTGTTATATGCAAAGTAACTTTTATATTTGTGTTTTACATCAACAGGTTTGTGTGAGTAAATGTCCAGCAAAAAACCAAGATGGTTTTTCTATAGCTACTAAAGACATGGTCTGCAAGCCTGGCATAGCTAAGCCTACAACTGATGTGAGTAGCCGCCTGAGATTATATTACTTTACCCTAAAAATTGTTATATTAGCTATGGATTTTCCTGATATAACAAACACTCTCATTGGCTGAAAGATGATCACGTGGTATTAACTAAATCTAAATGTATCCTGAGTGGGAAATAACAACTTATTTCCCAATCGGGATACAAGTAGCACGTGAAAAGGAAAGGTAAAATAAACCAGCACACAGCCCAGTGCATGTGATCAGAGCATGATTAATCCTGTGACATGATATCTTGCATGAATCAGAAACAAGAAAGCTGAAAACTGCTTCAGATTCCAGAGTTCAGAACTTTTGTTTAGTTTTCGCTTACATACTGAATAAATTCATTTCTCTGTTGCTATATAACAAAACACTTAATGTACTGTCTGATCCCTCGGGAAGCAGTTAGTTTTGTTTTCCCTCGAGTCAAGCCTCAATAATCAAGCCTCTTGGGAAAACAAATCTAACTGTTTCCCTCGAGATCAGACATAAGTGTATATTAATTAACAAGAGCCATTGAGACTGTTTTTGTGCCAGCTACATCCTCTGATATGGTTTAAAGTGCCTCCTTCTGATAATATATTAATTCTCACTGTTGATTCTATGGCATCAGCTGTTGAATGACTAAAAAAATATAGTTTGAATGTGGCTTCTTGAAGTTATGAAAGGTTTTTCCATATCTTATGCTAATGACTGCGACATCAGGGGAGTCTTATGTTTATTTGTTGTTCCTTGTAATTCAAAACACAGGCCTACAATATATGAAGACTAATTTGCAATAATTTCTGTAAGAGCCTTGAGTAAAACAGTGATGAATTCCAAATTCAATTTATCTGTACCAGTTATGTTTAGTACATTAAATGATTACCCCCCTGTCACAGTCATTGGCATATAACAGCTGAAAACCTTGCAGTATTCTTAGCTAATAAATTGTTTTTTCCATTGGAAGAGTGAAAAATCAACTCTCATCAAAGAAGGGAATTGTGCCCCATATTACTTGGCCAGCACACCAGGTAAATCTATGGCTGCTATAGAAAAGTGTGAAACAAAAGCAAATTTGGAGATTATATGTACTTTATGACCAGAGGACATGTGGTCCAACTGTTGGTTGACAAACAGGTGACAGTCAACCAACAATCAGCCAACAACTGAAATAATTTTTGGAATCTTTGTGTCCACCAACAAATGGGTAACAGTCGCCTGCGGCTTGAGCTTGTATATCAAATACAGTATGGTCACTCATATTGTATACATTACATAGACTATATTTTGGCTTGTCTGCCACAGCAGTGCAGGGGGTGGCAATCAATGTGAATGTGATCTTCTTACTGTAGAATTCAAGACTGGAACTAAAATGTGATGAATTTTGCATAAGTTTTCAAGCCACCTGATTTGTAAAGTATTATTTGATACAATAGCATGATTATGGTGATGGTGGTGATGATGATGGTGGATCATTAACACAACTACCTTCACCTATCCCTACCACAACCACCATCATCATCAGCAGCAGCAGCATTGAATCATCATCAGCATTGACATATATTAGCATGGCATCATCAGCATTGGCATCATCATCATCATTATAACAGCAGCACCATCACCACCATGGTCATCACCATCCACCATCACCTTCATCATCATCATCACCATCATCTCCATAATGTTATCTGAACTTTATATTTTATTTCTTTCTGTAGTGCTGTACCGCTGTATTCCATCTGGGTTTAGCAATGTTAATAAATATGTCACTGGCAACTCTCAGACCAATTCCAATGTTACTGGCACATCTATATACGAAGGGATAAAGTAAGTGCTATATACTCTTAGTGCCCAATTTTATACATTGCTTTAAATATCAGTTTTATTTGCTATGGGTAATTTCCCTCTGTGGGTGAGGTTTAAGTAATTGCACGGGTTTCCCTTTCTCAGTCAACACTCACTCATACCTCAAAAATTCTTGACACTGCATGTACACAACACAAGCAGTGACTGATGGAATAGACCAAATCACCTCGGGCATAATATTTACCAATTTCAGACCATGTGTGCCATTCCCTTGAGAATACAATCACTTGTTTGAGGCTCAAGTGTTACCATGAAACAAAGAATCATTAATCTCAAGGGGGGGTGATGTGATCAAAAACATTACACCCAAGATGATTTGGTCCACTGCAGTGTGCCATTGAAAATCAGACATTTTGGTAATTCTCCTAACTTAGGATACCAAAAAATCCCTCTGCCTGTCTCACAGTGCTAACTCTTTTCACACCTGGAAATTCATGTGCTTGTTACATTAATATATGAAGTCGTGTTTGAAAAGTGTTGTGCATTGTACCATTCTCACTACAGGAATTTGAAGCTTGTTTTAGATGCTCAAAACCTTGGAATGAAGGTACCATTTTACACTTGTTTCAAAAAAGGTTGCTGTGACATTGATTGACAACAGATAACAGGAAACTGCAAGGGATGTCAGTGCCTTTAATTTAATTGTAATTGATTTATTGATTAATTTAATTGTAATTGATTTATTGATTTATTTGATTTATTTAATTGTA